>JABFFC010000669.1:0-13944 GCA_013623535.1 Fusarium penzigii
AAATATTCTATATAAAAAAATAAGTATTTATTAAATTTATTTTACTTTAATATTCTTAAAGCTTTTTAAATTTACTAAATAATTTTAGAAGGTAAGTTTAACTTTTCTCAGTTACCTAGTGCTAGATATACCGCGACCTAATTGCCAACTACACTAGCCCTTTATAATTAGAATACAGGAATCTTAAATGCGTCAAAGTCGTAGGTCCAGCTCTTGATAGACTTCTCGTCATTAACGCACTTGAAGCTCTTGTTGTTAACCCACAACGGTCGCTTTGGCCACTGGCATAGCATTTGAGTCTCTCCTTTGTAGTCACCAGAACTAACAGTAGCATTGAGCCGAGATGGCTGCTTGCCATTTTCTACCCAATCGATGATAGTCTCCATGTTGTTCTGGGGCCAGGGTCCGGGCTGGAGCGAGTTGGTACCACAATGAGCGCCGCCGGGAACGAGATAAAATTGGTACCAGTCCGCAAGGGCTTTTTGAGCTTCGGCATCAGATGATTTCGGATACATGACAGAACGAACAGATTGCCAGTAGTGAACAGAAGAGCCGGCCGGGATGCTGCCGTCCGATTCGCCATGGTAGTGCAGAAGCTTTCCTCCAGATTCTTTGAAAGTCGTCAGGTCAGGGTGAGTTGTTTGGAGGCTGTCGTAGTAGCGAACAAGACCGATATCCATCCAGTTGACGAGGGTGTCGTATGTCACGTTATCGAGGCTCTCTATGTTTTCCTGATCAAGCAGCTTGATAAACTTGGCGACATACATGCCACCTGTGGAAGGAATGTTCAGTACCCATGACCCGGTCTCGTTATCATACGTCGGATAACCGTCAGAAAGTTCTGAACCGATCTGCCATGACAGATAGGCCTGCTCCTTGTTACTGTTAACAAGCCCGTCGTAGATTGCCTGAGCGACAGCAACGCCTTTGGCGGTAATAGTACTATTCTGCTCAGGAGTGGTACTACTTTCACTGCCCGCGGCTTGTCGCTTACTGAAACCAAAACCAAGGGACGAGCTCGTTTCGGCCGCACAGTAGTATTCACTGCCGATCAGGGATTTGAGATCGAAATGAAGTTTGCATAGATCTGTTCGAGAGATGACACCGTCTTTTCGTCCATCAAGACTATCACAGGCTTCAATTGTAGCATTGACAATCTTCTTGAGTTCGCAAGGAGGAGGGTAATAGTCCATGGTATGTTCGACAGTGGCAGGATAAACATGGAGAACTTGTTGCTGGGCGAAACGGAAAGCGGGAGCACCGGCAATAACACCGTCATACTCATCACCCCAACGCTGTACTTGACTCATACCCTCTCGGCCACCGTCGGAGCATCCTTCATAATAGGTGTAGAGTTTGTCCGAGGTTGACATGTTGTAGAGCTTCTTGGTAACGTACTTCCCAACCTGGGTCATCTCACCAAGAGCCTGGTAAGAGAACATGTAAGTCGAATCCCAGTTGATGGAGCCGTTGCCGAGCAGAAACTTCTCGTCGAAACTGTAGTTGAAAGCATCGTATCCGCCATCCGTTGCACCCGCCGCAGCGCCATACGCCAGTCCGCCAGTAGTGTCAGTGTTGAGAGAGTAGCCTCCGCCACCAGCGACGTAAAAGCGTTCTTTGAATTCGGAAGGATCCGGAAAAGCGTATTTGAGGATAACCTTATCGCCTTTGCTGCCATGAGTATATGCCATTGTGACGTTACAATAGTTATACGATTCGGCATCCCGGCGCATCGGGCCTCCTCCCATGCTTGCGCTTGCATTATAGACGGCTGAGGATGCGGTAACAGAAGAAACAATCATGTCGATACCCAGCAGAGTTCCATTAGCAGGTAAAGAAGCCTGCACATTGGAAACAGTGCAAAGTTCCGACAGAGAAGATGCCATAGCTGTGGTGAAAGCCACAGCTATGGGCGAGACGACGGTGGATTTACGCATATCGAAGAATGCAATGTGCTGAAATTGGTTGAAAGGCTGGAGAGTGAGTGGCACAATGTTCTAGTTGTAGGCTTCTGAGGGGCTTTCTTATAGTTTACCTTATGCTAGTCTGCCCCCGTTATCAATCAGATCGAGAACGAGGCTTTGATAGAAAAAAGGGCCGATGACCCACAAGATCTGCCACGCGTCAAGCTGCTGCGTAACTACAGTACGTGTCCCCGCCGAAGCAGCATTATACACTAAATCTAAAATTTCGGGAAGTGGGAAGTCTAGTCTTATCAGATCGTGGCATATTAAGTGATAGGCCTGTATAGGTACCCTCCCTAAGTAATTGCCGTCCTTATAGAATAGTTACTTTCAATTGTACCATCCAAGGAGCACTGAGTCCAAGTCCCAACATCCTGAAACTGTGTTATACATGCGACATTTGCGCACGAAGCTCGCATTTATGCCTAAGCGAGGACTATCGCAAGTGTCACTGAGATCCATAAAGCATTCTTGTGAGACTCCTGCCTAAGAAATAGAGATAGGTCTTCTGTTCCTGATGCGCTTCCCATACTTAAAATATATATATGGAAATGGGAAGCATAACGACAGTCAGAAATGCTAGCAATGAGGATGCTCATCGGCAGCCAGGTTTCTCATAAGTCATGTCTCCAAACAGTGGGAATGCCGCTTTGGGCCACACAAAGTAAGTCAGCGTATGTAAACGATGGCAGGATGTACGGGTCAACAGTCAGCTACGCCGGGAGTGTCTCACCAGCAAAAACACAGCGCAAAAGTGAGTTAGCAGCAAGGGCGCTGGCAGCGTACCGAGGGTAGGCGTCGATCTGTTCAGTCCGTTTCGTTAGGGTATTTGTTCATCTCAAAGTACCAGGAAGTGAGCAAAACGCCGACCTGCTTACAATAAATGTGAAAATGCCGCCGAAAACTAGTACAATCCTAGGTGTTCAAGTTCCGATGTTGAATGATGTAATCAGAAGCCAGTTACGTAGGCCAGTGGGCCAGGTCTCCTGGCAAGTTTGTGAAATGAATCAACCCATTCCCTAGGATTATAACCCCAACCAACGCTTCCTCAGGATTATGACCCCAATCCGTTCCTTAGAATTGTGACCCCAACTCGAGGGGAGCACCGACCGCATGGATTAACTCACCCGAATCCAAAAATAGCCGTCCCAGTTATAGGTATGTGCCAGTGGATCCGCGGATTAGATAACCACCCGAAAAGGAAGATCCCAATAGGGACTAGAAAGGCACCGAAGATAGCAGGAAGTATCCAGAACTCAGGCTCGCTGGCGGCGTTCATCTCGTTTTTTAATCGCGTACCGGTGGGTAAGTCTCGAGCGAACTCGCTGCCATAGAGGGTCGGTCGCCGCTCCTATGAGCATGCCAGCCATGATGCCCAAAAATGCGAGGCCAGTCTGATATAGGTTGAATTGATAGATCGTACCTAGAACAAGAGGAATCGCACCGAAGAATAAGTGGAGTATTCCAAGTAACACGGCGGAGAAAAAGGAGAGACAGAGACACTTGGGTTCGAAAAAGAGAAGCTGAAATGGTCGTAGGAGTGACAACCCGATATCATAGATAATAGAACTTTCCGCCCTCTCGTTGGGAGCTGCCTAATGTTTATCTCGTGTTTCATACCTGCGTCGGCGTACCTGGTCTTTGAGTAAAACGGGATCTGCAGAGTGAGTACATTGTTAGCCTCTAAATCGCGACGCATAGATAGCTGAGGAGGGAGCTAGAAAACTTGCGATATGTCTCGGGGGTATAAATGAGAGTAAATAACGCTATGAGAAACGACCAGATAAGCACCGTGTAGTAGGTCAATCGCCAATTAGCATGATAGTTGACGAACCCTCCAACAGGAGGGCCTAAGCCGAGGCCCATAAATTTGGATACTGAATATAAAGCCATTGGTGTTTGTAGGTCCCTTCCGGAAAACAAATCTCTCACGGTCCCTCCAGAAACAGTCAAGAAAGCACTTCCAGAAAAGCCGTCAAAGAAGCGGCAGAATGGAATAGTAGACACATTCTTGGCTACTGCTTGTGGTATCAGAAAACCCAGATATATCGTCCACGAGGCCAGATAGATGGTCGGCGGCCGCAAAATTCGCTGAGAGGGCTTAGGTGCATAGGTCCCGAAGCAAGACCTAAGACACACGTCGATAGGCCTAAGACTGACACAATCCTCGTGTTATGCAATCCTGCTTCCATATTTTTATATGTGGTTATGTAGATAGAGCTGGTGCAGGTTCTGGTGTGGTGTCCATTAGCAGTCATTCACACAATACTGCGCTTCTAAACACACACGCAGAGACTGGCGTTCGCAAGAATGATGGCAATTGTCCATTTCTTTCTTTGACTCATTTCAAAAGGTTTGAGTGACTCCTTATCGCCACTTGTCTAGGCCACTTCAAAATTATTACCATTCCGGGAGCATAGTGCACCATCCGCCAAGTCACATCCTGCTGCTTGCCACACATGACAATGGTAAGTTTTGGATTCCGCGCCAGCTGTTGATAATCCAATCGCAGGCTTTCTTGACGTCGTCACTGCTAGTTCTTGTAAGAGTGAGCTCCTACCCTGGAGTGGTGTTTCCACAAGATTCTTGTCAAAGTATACTGGACAAGGTACTTTTGGTGTCTGTACATCCATGTGCCAGCTAGCACCATCGGCGTTGTGTGTCACTCCTGCCATCAGAATTGAATGATAACGTAAACAATACCCCGTAGATGGGCGCAAATGATATGATCGCTTAAGGTAGTGTTGCGCAGTGAGCTATTCATCTCAAACTTCCTGATGTCTGCTTTCAGTCAGATGCTTTATATACATGTCAGCTAAGATACCGGAATGGACACCCACTCGTCTAACTGATGTGTCCACCAGAAGCTGCTACTCGGTTTGGAATCAGCTAGTTTCGGTTAGTTCGGAACCGGGCTTCTAATTGGGCAATTCGGGATCTGTCGCATGGTTCCATGGGTTGGTACCAGCACGTGCTTCCCCGCAATTTGCAAGGGTAGCCTAGCTCACTCTATAAGACCCTGCTCTATCACTATACGTGATGTCCGTCCCCAGTTGCTCTCATATCCTCAAACATGGCGACTACATTGCGGCTCTTCTTCCCTACGAACATCTCCTTCAGCTATGAAGCACTTCGCGCTGCTAAGTACGCAAACATTAATGTGCTGACCTAGCTGAGGTCATCGCTGTCTGCTCGCCCATTCCGTCTGGCGATAAGGAGAGTTGGCTCCAAGTGTGGCAAGCTGCTGGCGATCGGGCTGCGGGTAATGCAAGGCGAATTCTATCGTCAAATAAAAAGCCCAATGCTAGGGATACATTTTTGCGAGCTTCCAGTTACTATCGAACCGCTGAATTCTTTCGTTGGGAGAATCCATTCCTGAATGCTATATCGAAGACACCTGCATTTGAGCTCTAGAATGTTCTACTCTGCAGCCGAGCTAATAGCGCATGTCACCCAAAAGATCAGCATTCCATACGAGGGTACCACACTTCCGGGCACCCTAATGCGCTTGGACAAAAGCGAACAACGAAGGCCGACCATCATCGTCAACGGCGGGTTCGATAGTTCCAGGGAGGAGCTTGGATATGCAGTTGCAGCTGCTGCACTTGAATTGGGGTTCAACGTCTTCTGCTTCGATGGGCCTGGGCAAGGGGAGACTTTGAGAGAGCAGCAAATTGTTTTCAGACCGGACTGGGAGAGAGTCATCACACCAGTTGTCGACTATATCCTTAGCCAAGGTTACGTCGACAAGGATAAGCTCGCCATCATGGGTATTAGCATGGGAGGCTATCTTGTTGCTCGCGCTGCCGCATTTGAGCATCGTGCGGCCGCAGTCATCGTGAATGATGGTGTGTATGACTTTGCCAGTGCGTTTCGGAAGGAGTCCCCGGCGAGTTGGGAAGTTTCTGGTGAAGTATGGTTGGGATGATACAATAAATGCCATGATGCGCCAATATATGCGCTGGGATACGACTTTCAAATGGAGTATCCTGAACAGCCAGTGGGCATTTGGCGTGTCCTCTGAAGTGGATGTTCTAGGTGTTGTAGAGGACTATACTCTTGAGGGGATAGTGGATAGGATCAAAACGCTAGTACTGGTGCTGGATGCGCCAGATGATCATTTTTTGAAAAGACAACCAATGGAACTATTTGAGCGATTGAAGTGCGAGAAGGAGTTTGTAGGTATGACCCTCGATGAAGGAGCAAGCGCGCATTGTCACATGGGGTCCGGCAGCAGGCTTAATCAGGTGATAATCGACTACTTGCAACGACGATTTGCACTAACGAGTTGTTGAGCACAAATCGAAAGTGCTCTCACTTGTCTTGCTTATATATGTCACATTTTGGTGGTTCGGTTCAATATTCAATTATACATAAATCGACTCTATCGCTTATAGAAGAAGAGTGTCAGCACTTGCCTTTCCAATAGTAGTATGCTACGGCCTGGCATTGCACTTCGGTAATCATCCTTTCCCATAGGCTATCAGTATGGCTTTACAGTCACCTGCAATAGAGCGCCCATTTCCATATTTAAATCCTCAACTGAACTCGACTTACTTTTTTCCTTCGTGAAGTGGGCCACACTACCTCATGGTCACTCCATTCTACCATTATACCATTCTACCAATCTGTAATTTATAATCTGATACACGGAACTCGGGCTACTGCTGCACGCCCTCACAGAACGGATGAGACATTAGGATTTGTACATTCAGTTGGATACTGCCACAAAACACCACATAATCTATCAGCGTTGCGGTTTGGCGGTAACGTGTGTTCGGGCCAAGTCGTAACCCTAATAGCCCGCGAAGCTTATTTGAGCCCGGGTCCCATGACCTTGGCTCGATGTGCCGGGGAGTACTCTAACTTAGGCCAAGTCGAGGCAGGGTAAAGAGTACATAGATCGCGTCTCTATTGCTTGCAAAGTATCTTTTCTTCACTGGATCATCAGTTAAGCGTGGTTACAATTGAGTAAGAAGTGAAATGGATTAGTGGTACAACTGTTAGAAACAGTCAGCAACCTCCGAACCCGGCAAAAGTCAGCTCACTCAAAGCTAAGGGATATGCATATAACGAAATGCCGATTCGGCCGACTCGGCTTATTAAAACTTTCCGCTATGATCGGCAGCATCGCATGTGACTCGGTCCGAATTTCCTCAGGGCCGGTTCTCCTCCATCTCCCCCCATTCCTGCTCCTAACTAACTACCATCATTATTACAAGGCGGAAGGGAATAATTAAGGCCGAGTAATCTTAGCTCCGATATACCCCGATATCATTACGCCTCCTTTGCCGTCTTTATATACACAAAACACACAATGCAGACCGCAGATGCTCAGCAAATCGGCGGGAGTGATATTCGCGGGCCATCGGCCTTATCAGTGACGGCATGTTTGCGATGTCGTGACCAGAAGGTAACTGCATTTTCTTTCAATCGATATGCTCGTTGGCTATCCCCTCACGTTGAGTGCAATTGTCTCTGTGTCTTCGTAGGCTGGCTCGGGCAACCATCGGATACTGATGCGTTGTACAACTTGAGACGCCATTGTGTGCTCTTGATGCAATTGAAAGCGTATAAGCGAGCCAATCGATGAGAATTGAACGAAATATGATAATGTAAAAGAGTTTTGGGGGTTTCTATTGCTGAGTGGTTCGCCTTGACAATAAAAAGGGCGCTGCCACATGACGATTTTCGAGTAGTGCCCGCCAAATGTTGGACGGAAATCCGCGCACCACGGACACTCGCGCTTTGGCTCCGATAGGCGGAGATACCCGTGATTGGCATAAATTGAACCAACTAGACGGGCCGAGTAGAGATAGACAACGATTGATTCCGTCCTGAATCTTAATTCAATATCATTGATCACATACCGAGTCATCTCTCCGGGTTTCTATCAACATGACCTCATTCAACCTGGTCGAAGCAAGCATCGACGACTTGCAAGCGGCACTATCTTCGGGCGCTTTGACAAGTGTAGATCTTGTCTCTCAATACCTACGCCGTATCGCCCTCTATGATTGCCGCGGTGTCAGCTTGAACTCGATACCTATCTTGAACCTTGATGTATTCCAAGAGGCTGCTCAATCAGATGCCCTCCGGGCTTTTGGTAAACGGCGCCGATTGGAAGGCATCCCTTATACGGTTAAGGATATTTACAAGGTCGAGGGCATGACTGCAGCTTGCGGATCACCAGCTTTCAAAGCCTTGATCGCAACAGACGATGCCTTTACTGTTGGAGCTATTCGCGCCGAAGGAAGTGTGCTAATTGGGAGGACTAATATGCCGCCTATGGCCTATGGTGGCATGCAAAGAGGTGTCTACGGCCGCGCCGAAAGCCCTTATAACCCGAAGTACCTTGCAGCAGCTTACTGGTCCGGTTCATCAAACGGGTCTGCTGTTTCGACCGCTACATCCTTTGCGGCCTTCGCAATGGGCGAAGAGACTGTTTCTTCAAGACGATCTCCTGCCTCAAACAATGCCATCCTAGCATATACACCCTCAAGAGGCTGGATTTCCATCCGAGGCAACTGGCCACTTTACCCAACTTGCGACGTTGTTGTACCGCATACAAGGACTATGAAAGATCTGTTGGTATTGTTAGAGGTTATCGCAGTCGAGGACCCGACCACATCAGGCGACTTTTGGCGCGACCAACCCTTTATTGAGTTACCCGAGCTATGGGAGGGCTCACTTTCACCGAGCATCCTTCGAGATATTGGCAACTTCTCATCACTGAAAGGTCTCCGATTCGCTGTGCCTGCCATGTACATCGGGGGCCAGGCTCCAGACGGTGCCACTCCTGTTACGGTTGATCAAGGAGTCATCAACGTGTGGGAAGATGCCCGGAAGCACCTCGAGAGCCTCGGCGCTGAGGTTGTAGTTGTTCCCGATTTTCCAGCTGTCACAGCCTACGAGCACCCCGACCTTCTGCCAGCAGATGTGACCGGGCTTCCTGAAAACTGGCAGTGGACTGAGAGAGGTCCATTGGTGGCTCATGGATGGGATCAATTCTTACGTACCAATGGCGATCCCAAGATCCCCGACATCGCTTCTGTTGATGAGTTCGACGTTTTTGGAGATTCAATGCGAAGCCCGGCGGAGCTAGCCATTCTACCCAAGAACAACCTAATTCACTGGGGCAAGCTTGCAGGGTACGTCCAAGATCCTATTTACGATATTAAGGGCCTAGGTGATGCCCTGAAGACTCTTGAATCTCTGCGCGAGCGTCTTGTCGACGATTACCTAAATCAATTCAACTGGAATGCCTTTATCTTTCCTGCTGCCGGCGACATCGCTACCGAAGATTCTGATGTTGATCCCAAGAGCACTGGTTATGCTTGGAAGAATGGAGTTCTCTACAGTCATGGAAACAGGGCTTTGCGTCATTTAGGTATTTCATCTGTTACTGTGCCTATGGGTGTGATTGCGGATAAGCGGATGCCCGGGCATTGGTCTAACCTTCGCCGGAAAGTCTTGTGAGGATGTCAATCTACTAAAGTGGGCGAATGCTTTCGAAACCAAGGCTCAACTCAGGACTCTTCCACCGCAAACACCGTCCTTATCAAGCGACACCTTTGTTCTGGCTGACAAGCAAGTAGCGAGAGCTCCTCGACCGTCACTGAAAGTGTCCGAATGTGTTGGATCTCCTACTGATGATTCCGACCACATTCGCATTTCCGTGAAGGGCACCGTAGAGATCTCTCCTGCCACTGAACAGACATCGCCTGCCTTTAGTCCCTTGGTTGAGATCTTAGTGGCTAGAGAAGACGTTCCACAAGACCAGATCAAAATCGATCACAATTCGGCCACAAAAGGCTTGATTTCATTCGAAGGCTGGGCAAAGGTCACAAAACCGGTGAAAAGAGTTGGACGCGAAGTAACTATGGCTCCTGTTGCTCGCGACCAGATTATGGTAGTTGTTTTGGCGAGATGTGCACCTCAGGGATATCCGTCAGGATTTTTGGGATTAGTATAGTGTCGCGCTGAGCATGCTTAAAGGGTCAAAGTGAATATGATGAGCAGCAGCAAAATGTATTGATTGATTCTTCAGTTATTTCTTGTGCGGGGTATTCCGTCCCGCAGAGTTACTCAAAGCATATAGCTAAATTACTAGTGAAAATCCTCTCGAACCCAGCTGTAGTATATATTAAACGATCACATTCTCTTTAGCTATCATTAAATTCAATTGACTGCTGTAGGTATTAGCCTTTAAACGTCTTTCAGCCATTCGATCTTGTAAGGTTCTTCGCGGGATATTGAACCGCTTTGCGAGGTTTCGAATGCTTAAGTTTTAGTTTCTGCGCTTTGCATTTATTGCAAGAATAATACGAGACTCAATACTAAGATCTGGTATAATTATATCAGAAGAAATCGGGCATTGAAGTTAAGGTGGATAAAATTAAAAAAAAGTGGCTGGCGAAGTGATAAACTACATTTACTTGTTGAACTAAGTCTCAGCTCACATATTAATTCCTACTTACACACTCGTGACTTTAAACTCCTGGAGTATACCCCTAGCTCTCTACGGAACCTCACCTTCATCAGACCGAGTAGATGGTGTAATTTATCCCCTAAGGCAACGACCATTAGCCATGTACGTAGTTGTCGACACACGGTTGGCTAAAGCCTTACCTTACTCCGCTATCAAGCCAGACCATCTCTCCCGGCGAGTTTCACTTCCAGCTGCTCACTCAAAGAAAGTGCGATGGGTTGAGTTTTACCAGCTTGCTGTAGAGATCGCTGCAGGAATCTAGCATTGGCGACCTTCGACGCCTCGTCTTGGCCAATTTCCGAATCAGATAACAAGACTAAGGCGACTGTATATACAGCGTAGTCCTGCGTGGGATTTTGTAGAGCCATATCAATATCCTCCATTGATTTGAAGATGTTAACAATGTGCAATACTGCATCCCCCACATGCCTGCAGCTTCGACTGGCGATAAAAGATGGGTTACGTCCATTGCCGCCTTGAACGCTCTTCATCGTTGATTTGTAAAGAGAGAGTATGGTCATCTGTATCAAAACATGCATGAAAACAGACTGTTGACATTTGAGGCCGTGTGGCAGCCGGAAGCTTTCAGGTATAGCACATTATAAGGATATCAGCTCGTTCTCGATAGCCTTATGGCAGCCCCAGTAGGCTTCATCGTTTGTACTGTCATGCTCATCATCTTCTGTTTTCCTCGAGCCGGAAAGATAGACAGCACGATGTAAAAGAGATGCTGCTAATACTCTTAAGGCCAGGATCGAATATGTCTGATCTTGGTCATGCGGCACGCGTTGCAGCGTACTTGTTTCTTCTGGACATCCACTCTGAAACGCCTGATCAGAAGCTGGGAGAGAAGCCTCTACCTGTTCAAATAACATGAGAGCCGAAGACTAGTTCGATTAAACGCAACAGCTTACCTGCGTACTATCAATGACTGAAGGCAAGCCCGAAGTTGCGAAGAGAAGCCGATCCGAAACATATAAACACCACCAAGTCCTACGACATTCCTCCAGTACAATCCAGTCGCGAGATGAGCCGAAACCGCGAGGAGGGAAGTTATCTGTATCGTCATTCTTTCGTTTCCGATGCAGATTTAGCATCTGGGCCATGCGGATACTCCGAGCCAGGCTGACGGCTGCTCGTGAGAAAAGACCCTTGCGCGCCTCGAAGTTTGCCATTAAGAGCCAGGTCTGGACATGAGCCAGGTCAAAAGAACGTTTGCCTTCATCCTACGTTCAACATCAGTTCCGATCAAACTTGGACACGAGCTTGGAATTCAACTATACATCCATCTCGTCAGCTTCCGCAAATGCCCTAGCCTGTCGGTAGAGTGGCATGGCTAGAGACTGGCAAGTCGATCCATAATCTGCCCCTGTTGCGCAAATAATGTACTGCAAGCACATGGGCGGATGCTTTGCGTTAGACGACTCCACACAAGTTTCGTAGCGCGAGCGATGAATCATAGGTGTTGCGTGGTCCATGTTTTCGAAATACAATTTCATCCTGGCCGCCGGGAATTAGATTTCAATATGTGACAGGGACCACGATATAACCCACATTTCAGAAGTCATTCGAGGATCACCAACGATGGCGTCAGTAGCTGCAGCTTCGTTCGACGGTAGAGCATCCTCCCTAGTAGAATCGTCCTGTCGACTGCCAAGAGGCGAAGGGCTTCCACCACCTGGTGTTAAGCAAGTCTCTGGTAATGGCGGTAGCAATTCGTCTCCAATGTGAGGACTTGTTTTCCGACCGGATGCGGGGCCAGCCGGTGACTGAGATCTAGCAACTCGAGCCTCCAACAGCGCTGTTCGTACATAGTTCGTCAGCCATACAACGATCAAATGCCCCCTTCCCTGCCCAAAACAGTGGAATGCTTACTTAATTTGGCTTCGAGATCACGAACTTGTTTGCGCTTGCCTGTTGTTGTTTTCCTCTTGTCGGGGTAGCTGCAATCGTAGCCTTGCCTGGAACATCGGCAGCATTTGGGTACGGCACGATCACAACTTTGCTTCTTGTCCCTGCACGGAAGACAAGAGAAGCGTGGTGTCAGACTGTCAGGCATTGCCTCGATTCGAAGGATCAGGAATACGAAGCTAAAGTCTTGATAAGATTGGATGAGATGGCTCACAAAGGCCAGCTTGTCAATTTTGCCATCGCCCTGGCACGTGAGTGGCTAGGTATGCATGATCGAGCCTTGGCTCCACAACAAACTAAGCTAGACACTTTAGCTCTTAGATCGCAAGTCGAAAGTTTCCGTGTTGGCGCAACCCCAAACATCGTCATGCACATGACCCATCCATTAATTCGTTTATCGTATGATCACACATGCAAGTAGCCTCGGGGTCGGAAGCTGAGTTCCAGAGAACAGCGCGTCGTGTTCTTGGATAAGAGTGGCTTAGGGCTAATATGTGGCCCCGGACAATCAAATTGCGCTCGCGTCCAAGGGTTAAATCCGCCCAAGCGAGATAATTAAGTGAACCGCTCTAGTCCTGAATCAATCCCGAAAGTATGAACTTATTAAAAGCAATAACCGACAGCGTATGTCCTTGACAGTCATAACGCACAAATACATCGCCGACCCATTCTAGATTAGTCATAATATCAGTACTTCAGGTAACTTCAAAACTTTCTCCACTAGAAACTCTATGACGTTTATTCTGACAAAGAAACAAGGGCATTGCCTAGGATGTCAGGGCATTCAAATTGGCCCTTGATCTTGTAGCTCTCAAAGGGCCGGGAAAAACGGGCTCTGTTGAATACGGCATCTGACGATAGCCTCAGCCGCAGGGCCGCACGCGGGAAGGTCGGCAGTAATACGCGGTTGGGTCATGACTGTTGTGATGTAGCTATTTGTAAACGGCCTGAATGTTGGTACTTTTATCATAGGCAAGAAATACCTGTGGAGGAAATACCATAATTTTACTAAATTATAATTGAATGACATCCCTGTCGATCCCCTTGCATGCAATGTATTTGTGCCTTATGACTGTCAAGGAGATGATGGTCCTACTGCATAACTACGATAATCCTTATCGAAGCGGAACTAGACTATTCCCATGACAATTGAAGAGACGAGGCTTGTAACCTTAAAGGACTATGAAATAATGTTACAACTATTATACATGATAAGCGGGTAAATGGCGCAAGTAGTACTAGTAGTAGTAGTAAAGAAATGAAGTCGCGAGGTGATCACATAGTCCAAGGTGAACCAAAAGCAACACCGACTATGGTCGCTTCATATATACGCTTCCTTCCAACCAAGTGCCTAGCGTTTTAAGTTCTGGATGCATGCACCGCAATTCTTCGATATTAGCACCATACCCTTCTCTTTCAAAGAACGCAAACATCGTGCCCATTTCTTTCGACAGCCACAGCGTCATCCTTGCCAGGATGCCAGCGGCCAAGGGCACTTCTGACCCAGTCTTCTCCTAACATCTAGTACAATCGTGAACAGCCTGTTCCCAATTAATTTTAGGTGATGGAAAAATGTCT
>JABFFC010000672.1:0-20262 GCA_013623535.1 Fusarium penzigii
GGGGAAACTGTAGATCTTTGTTTGGTTAGCTTCGGGGGTCTAGTCTGGTATGGTAACAAAGTACGCTATGTAGTGTACTGTATAACATTTGGTAAGTCTGCGGGATTGGATTATCCCATATCATGGGGTATGGTAATTATTATTGCGTAACAACCTTTTTTCTCCCCCAGACTCCAGTAAAGAAAATCCATGCTGTTTGGAGACTCCATATGAAACCCAGGACTTTGTGTCAGAGACATGACTTGTAAGTACCCTCCCCATCCCACCCCGTCGGAGCCGCGCTCTGAAGGAGACTCCACCACATGCGATGATGTATGCTGATTGTCCCTGTCCCGGGCCGGGCATTTTTATCTTGGAGGATTGGGTATGTAATCAATTGATTAATGCACGCTATCAAAGGGGAAGCCATGAGTTTTGAGGGAATGGATACTGTAGATAACATTTATAAATGACCCCTGTTTTTGCATGACTGGGCTGATGGTGGAGGTGAGCCGCATTGGCGAGGATCCGACGACATTGAAGATGTTGAAATGTCTCTTTTGACTTGATGGATGTTGTTTGGAATCGCTGGAAAAAAAAGGAATAAGAATTAAAAACTACAAACCAAACTATCTTCTAGAATGACATCCAATTGAATCACCCCCAACAATGAGGTTGAAAACATATCAGGGTATCTCTCGTCCCTCCACCGAACCCCAGTCTTGGCAAATCCGATATCTTAAAAACCCTTCCCCTTCCTCAAAGCACGTCCCCTGATTTTCTTTTCTCATTGATCAATTTGTCTTAACTTATTGATAATTCTCAGCAAATAAAAAAGCATCCCCCCTTCTAGAACACAGACACACGTCCCCGTAAATGATATGGCTCGCCCCGCCACTTACATCCGACTTAGCCGTTGCCCCCGTACTATATCCCGGAAGTGACGGCAGACGGTAAGAGAGAGAAAAAAAAGCTTTGGAAATTTATTCCTAGTTGAACACATTTTTCTGTTTTACTGGGCACGTTTAGTTTAGATGAGCAGATCAGACCGGTAACGACCGGATAGAGGACCGGTATTTGTCGCTGCCGGTTGTGGGAATAATTAATCACAGTAACAAAACCCTTTTGTCTTCACTCTCCACGACGTTGTGGGCCAAGATACGACATCTCCCCATATCCTCCAGGTTGAAGCTTTTTTGTATTTGTTTGGTTGTCACGTAAACTGGGGAGACGAGGATATTGCTCGATCATGTTTTTGTTACGTTTCTAATCCGCAGAATTGGTCAACTTCCGGGGGGGATTCTCTCCTGTCCCCACGATTCTCCATGATGTTCTCATCATCTCCGCGTTTTTGTTTATTTTTTTTTTCTTCAATGCTAAATGGGTTGATGGGAAATGGTATGGGGTAGGCCAGTTGGAAATGTGACAGGTAATGCGAAACAGGGCATTACTCGTATGCATACTTGAGACTTTTGTGATAGACCGGTCATTGTCGTGATCGACAAAAATGTGTCAAGGCAATGATGACATCAGTGGACTTGACTGACACTAGTTTGATATTGAGGCTCTGAATGCCACGGAAAAAACCCTTTACTAACCGGTGAAAAAAGTAAGATTTTTGGGATCAACTTGGACTAGTTCCGATAATGCCAAGTGAAACAATTGTTCTAGTTGATGTGCTAGAAGCTGCCATGTTACTATTGCAAAGGGGGGCCAGGAACGTGCAACGAGACGGAGATACAGGGGGACTGTTCTCCCAATATAGAAAGTAATTCGAGCTCCCTCGCCAACACAGCCCGAGATCATCAGATCTCATCAGCAACCGGTTTCGTGGTCTAGTTGGTCATGGCATCTCGTTAACACCGAGAAGGTCCCCGGTTCGAGCCCGGGCGAAATCAATTTTTTGGTCTCCAGTGTGCTGAACTATCCTCTTTTTGGTTGCAATCCATGGAGCAGTCTTGCTGCTAGACTATGGAGGTTTGGAGTGTTCCTATAATTCGATATTTTAACTGCAAGGCATCCGTGGAAAGAATGTTCTACTTATTGGGTTTAGGAATGTCAAACAAGTATAAAGTGTTCAACCCTCAAGAAACATTCCTTCCATTGATATGCACGCCGTCCCTTGACATATGACTTATCACGATATTGGACAATAAATAGCTATAAAGCAATTCAGGAATTGACTAAAACTAAAGTCTGCTAATACAAACAAAACAATCAAACTTCGACATCCCTGTTGGCAAAGTAGTTGTACCCCTTGGCAACCAAATCAACCGCCCTCTTAGTCGCCTCGTCAAGATCCTCCTCGGGAAGCTCGAGGAAGCTGTTGGCCAGCCCATGCTTGGCACCGTAGTTTCCATCACCGTTGGGAAAGAAAGTTCGCGTGTACATGACCATGGGAAACGCAGTCTGGTCGCCCTTCTGCAGGAGATCCAGCGCTCTCTTGTATCGTTCTGCTGAGTTTTCGTATTCAATGGTCCAGTCGTCGTCTGTGGATCCCGTAACGCGATGAATGCTGTCGAGAATGTCTCGTTGGGAGACAAGGAAACTGGATATGTACAGTGGCTTATTTCTCCACTGGGAGATGGTGACGGATCGATCCCTCTCGTCCTCAGGGAGAACCTTGAGGCTCAGAAGAGAGGCGATGGCTCGGCCTGACTGAATCCAGGTAGACGTGTTGATGCGTGTCTTTCCATCATCAAAGAAGGTGACTTTCTTATTTTTCAAGTCGAATCCAAAGCACCCGGGACCCTGAGCGATGCTGTACTCGTACCAGAACGAACTGGTCAGGGCAATCCAGGAAGCCACTCCAGCCTTCTCGATGGCCTCAATTCCGGGGATAACGATCTGCTTGTTAAAGTTCTCCTGGATCAAAGCCTTGTTCTGGATGTCGCTGGTGTAGCTGTTGGGCAAGATCCAGGGGACGCCCGCCTTGGCCGCAGCCGCGATGAGCTTCTCCTGGGTACCAGGAGGGGCATTAACAGGAAGGGAGATGGCGAGAAATTCCTGGCCGGTAAGGGCGTCTACGAGGGATTGCTCGTTATCATAGTCAACCTCTACAGACTTGACACCCTCTGGAATCTTGCTTGTGCTTCCAGCTCGAGTGATGGCAGTGACTGTGTGCTTGCCTGTGTTGACCAAGGCTTGAGCTATGTATTTGCCAACAGTACCGCCAGCCTGGAGTTTGTCAGTGAGAAGTTGAGCTTGTATAGGTCAGGGCACTCACTCCGACGATTGCGACTTTTTCGATGCGGTTTTTGAAGCCCTGAGGCTGGTCCTTTGCGTATTGCTGAGCCATGATGAAGGAGATGTAAAGTTGAAGTTTATGAGTGGCGGTTAGGATGCAGGTACAAGTGGCGAGGTTGCTTGTGAGGAGTGATGATTGTCAGTGACTGGATGATGATTTTCAAAGCGCATCAAACCACTTCTTATATAGATTTATCTGTGCCCCAAACTCACAATAATTCACCCCGATCGTACAACAAAACAATCTATGATGGAACTTTGGACTTTTGTTCGGACTTTACAATTATTAAGTCCAGCATAGACCGAGGAACTTCCTTTCTTTGGCGGGGAACTTGGACCTGGTAAGGTTACCCCCGTCCAAACGCAGCCAATCAAGTGTCGCTGTATACGACGAACGGTAAGATGCACCGTAGTTGGCGAATATTGCTAATATTCAAAAATAGAGATGAGAGCACGATGGATCGTGTTGATGTTTCCAAAGTCCGATTTATAATGCAGTGCTGAATCTCGGTTTCTGTCGACTTCAACATGTCCGTTATGATCCACTGTCCACCGGCCAACTTCCAAGGCCGACGTCCGATATATTCTGGGCTAGACATCAGGACGAATCGCCGAAATGTATTCCACCGTATTACAGACAAGTATTTCACACCGACGACTCTTCATTTCAGGGACCGATGACGTGTTGCATGCTCGGCCTTAATGAGAATCCCCGAAGGGGCACTTTGGTCATCCCGGCCAACGTAAATACCCCATGCGGCAACTGGTCAAAAGGCATCCCCTGTCGAAGCGCGCGGCACGTCGCCTTACAGACAGACGCAACGTCATGACTATCCCAAACACCTTCCCGCCTATTCATGTTTTGAAGAATTCCAAGACATCTGTTCTGGATTGAAACATTCCGTGAACCAGTACTAACGTACCAGATGGTCCATATGATATCTCCATCAAAGGCAAATAAAGAATGGCCTCGATTGGCATCGAGAGCAAGCACTTCTTCCGCTCTATCAAGAACTTCTTTGCAGTCGTCGATATCGAATTCACCTGTGCTGTGGACAGCATCCGTCAGGACTTTCCATACGGCCTGGTGAAGTCTGAGACCCTTAACAAGACGTATATTTTGGTCCGGTATCTGAGATTGCTTCAGTAAATTCTCAAATCGCAATGTCCACACTCTCAATGCACCACCGGCAGCTGTTTTGGCCTTGGCCCGAATAGCATATGACATGGCGGGAGCATATGCATCCGTGTAGTCTGTAGGACGACCCGATGAGACCAACTCATCCAGCGTAGGAGATGACGTATAACACGACGTTTCCCTCCACATGTTTGCATAAAAGGATCGGTCGATGCTTCGAAGCTTCGCTTCTGCCTCTCTCAAACTGGTAAATGGGACCTTAGGGTCGCCCATTTCGTCAGGCTGGATACCGAAGTTGACATCTAAGAAGAGATCTGTCCCTAGAAAAACAGCAAGATACTGCGCGAATCGATGCATCATGTCCATGACGACTTTGAGCAGGCCGTCTCTTTGGGGGTAGATATGATTCGAGGGCCCGTCTGGTGGTGAGAGGAGCAGTTTGATCATTTGACATCCAAACCGTAGGTGTCGTACGGCTTCTGTCGTACGACCATGTAAGCTCTCGATACCGATAAAGATGACGCAGCATATCAGCACCACTGACAGACGGTCTCCTCCATCTTGCCTAGTTTGGAGAGGCAGGATTGATTGGATAGACGTGATAGCTTTCTGATATTGTTGCATCGACGCCTCTATGAAACTTGATCTTGATGTCTCACTTTGATCATGCTCAGTAATGTAGACCTTATGAGCAGCCCCTAGAGCACACAACGCATGCTTAACGGGGCTCGACCAGTCGGAGAGTGGCAACGCATATTCGGACCAAAAGTCTAGAGGCCGAGATGCCGCAGCAATGTCGTGAATCGTGACACTTCTCACGTGGTAAAGCAGTGCGTTATCGACGTCACTATATGTAGTCTTGTAGGAAGATGTGAATGATGATGCCAAAGGGGAACAGTGAACCATTGCCTTGGAACATGTCAAAAATGCCTTGCTTTCCGACCTTGACCCAGCACAGCCAGGAGAGAAATGCTTGAACTGGCTATAGCCATCACATTTGTACTTCTCTCTGGCACATCGCTGGCAGGAAGGCTTCGTCTCGTCACATTTGACATGGCGAATTCTGCAATCAAGTCAACAAGTCTCCTATACCAACTACAGAATAAAGCGGATTGTTGTGTTATAAGTTGAACATACTTGCTACCAAATGTAAGCCAGTTAATTCAGTCTTGAGAAAGCATTTAGCTCACCATGTAATGCACCCCGTCTTGACCCGGGATGCTCTGGCCCTAGTCCGCTTCTGCCGAACAGGCTCCGTCGTACCCGATGTTGAACATGTCATGTTGATGTAGCCCAAGCCGAATGAGCAGTTTGACATATAGCCTGTTATTCAACAAAGACGGCTGTCTATACGGCGATGAGTGAGGGACAGAGATCCGATGCCGGTAGTTGTTCACCCTCAAAGAAGTTTCTGTGTCGAATTTCGGATATAGGGATTTATCTTCCCGGCCTAAACCATTATCATTAGTCAAGATTGACCAAAAGGAATTAAGCATAGGTAGGGTTAACTTATCTCGAGCGAGTCATCCTTGAGAAAATCTCTCGCCAAGGAGCTTGAACTGAACCAGGGCGTTGAACTAATGCTAGTTGCACGAGTCCAGATTTGTGGGCTTTTCTACATGTGATTGGCTCTGTCGTAGATTTTCCTACATCTAGACAAGCGAATTGGATTTTTTATCTGATCAAAAGATCATCAGATAACAAAAGTATTCAAGAATCAGTGGATCACCCAAGAGTAGCCGCATTTCACGATTAAACGTTGAGGTCTTTATTTTATCTGTTTCTTTTGACATGTCCTAAAAGGTTGAAATTCCCGACCAAGCCAATGAAAGAGAATATCTATCACCAAGTCTCCGCTGTCAATATGTATATTGCCCCCTAGGATCATCGTGGTCGTCAGATATATAAGACAAGACTTCCCCCATCCCATTCTTTCAACATTGTAATATCTCTCAAAAAAAGCACTTGCACTTCGTTCTCTCTCTGATATTATTCCCCAAGCACCGTCGCCGGAGAAAATAGCGCTATGCAAGCCCAAGACCAGAATGACAAGCTCAAGAGGATGGTCGTGAATATCGACCAGTCACCTAATTCAACCACTATGCACGACATGACAAAAGATCGGGAGGAGAATTTTGATGTAGAAGGCGATCACGACAAACTCGAGCATGCAGAACATGCACTTCCTTTGAAGCAACTCATCCTAGGTTATCTCATGTATGTCCTTCTCCCTTTGCTCAACGCTCAGCCGAAGGTTCGCTGATTAACATTAACAGAATATTCATCATGATGTTCATCCATGATCTGGCATCCGGTATCTTCCGCACCCTCAACCCCTATGTCACCAGTGACTTTTCTCGTCATTCCCTCACCTCGACGACCAGAGTCGTCTCCAGCGTCATCAGCGCAGGTATTAGCCTACCTTTCGCCAAACTCATCGAAACGTGGGGACGAACGCAAGGCCTGGCTCTCATGTTATCCTCGCTGCTTCTCGGCATCATACTCATGGCGAGCTGTCAAAACGTTGAGACATACTGCGCCGCGGAAGTCTTTTACACTGTGGGCTACTACGGTATTCGCTTCTGTATGCTCATTTACATCAGCGACACGACAGCCATCCGTAACAGAGCCTTCCTCATCGGCTTCACGGGCTCCCCAACGCTTGCAACGCTTTGGGCTTACGGTCCAGCATCTGATCAAATCCTCAGGACCATCGGTTGGCGCTGGGGATTCGGCTTGTGGGTGCCCGTCTACGTGGTCGTCTTCATACCAGTCCTCGGTTTGTTTTACATGACCCAAAGGAGACTTGAGTCTACTAAGAACGCTACCAAGGCTCAGCCAGCAGTACGCCGGACATGGACGCAGTCTTTCGTACACTACTGCCAAATCTTCGATGTCGTGGGCATTCTCATCATCACGGCCTCGATATCTTTCATTCTGCTTGCGATATCCATCTATTCGTACCAACAAGATGAATGGAAGTCTCCCCTCATCATTTGCTTCCTAGTGTTTGGCGGCCTTCTGTTCCCGGCATTTGCGCTGTACGAAAAATATATCGCTCCTGTGACATTCATTCCTTGGTCCATTTTCACTAGCACGACTGTCATTGCTGCCAACATCATGATCCTGACGTTGCAGACCGCCGAGCAGCTCTCTCATGCATTCTTCTATTCCCTTCTCATTGTCGTCTTCCGCCAGTCCGTTACCAACGCAACATACATCACCAATATCTACTATATTGGAAGCACAGCAATGAGTCTGGCGATTGGGCTCGTGGTTCGTCGCTTTGGTCGGATCAAGTACATCGCCCTATTCTGTGGAGTACCTCTGGCAATCGTCGGCATTGGTCTTATGATCAAATTCCGTACGCCAAACACACCAATTGGCTTCATCATCATGTGTCAAATTCTGAATTCCTTTGCCGGCGGAATTCTGTACCCTATTGAGCAGGTCCTTTTAATGGCTGTTTCTGACCACGAAAACGTCCCTGCTCTTCTAGCTGTACAATCAACTTTTGCTGAGGTGGGCAAGGGGGTTGGCTACGCCGTGGCGGGAGCTATCTGGACTGGCATGTTCGAGGACAGACTGATCAAGTATCTTCCCGAGTCCGAAATGCCAAACCTGAGTGAGATTTACGGTAGCATTGTGGTGCAGAGCTCCTATGCGGCTGATAGTGCTGCATTCAAGGCCATTTCTCAGGCATATGGTGATACACAGCGTGTAATTCTCATTGCATCCACAGGCGTCCTTGTTATCACATTCTTCTGTACGGCACTTTGGAGGGACATTGACGTCACGAAACTCAGAAATCTTCGCGATCGGGCTTGATTGGATGAACACATCATATGCGGGATGGGCCTTGTTAATCAAATAAGAGGAGTGGCAGGTTGTAAGGAGCTTGTTGACGCAGAGTTGTCAAACACAAAGAGTAACAAGGATGTCAATAATGTAGTCAACTCTAGCGAATATCGGGATTGGGTTGCAAGAGTTTGTCCAGGGGTTGATTGGCATTTCTATGGACATTGCTTTCAACAAACATATACTGATCTCTCCTGTAACGCGTCTTAACTTACGGTGGACAAAACTGTTGAATACTGGCCTGAGCAAGTCCCTTGTTAGCCAAGCATATCTACTTAGTTGCGCATTTCGAACCATCGCTGCGGCTCTGAGTAACTTGATCGAATTGCCTTGCAATAGTAGCCTCACATAATAGACTTTGATTATACCAAACAACGCTTTTTTCATATCCCTTCCGTAATTATACTATGTCTTGTATACATCTAGCTCTGCCTAGCAGGGTCAAGCTCAACCTTATTCTTGGTAATAGCATCGATCTCGGCCAATATCTCAGGCGTCAACTTGTCAAGGATCTTGAGAGCAACCACATTCTCCTCCAACTGCTCAGGCCTGCTCGCGCCGGTAATGACGCTGCTGACGTTGGGGTTCTTCAGACACCACGCCACAGCAAGCTGGCTCTGGGTGACGCCCAGCTTCTCGGCGATGGGCTTGAGTTGTCGGACCTGCTCGATCTCGTGCTTCCAGTCGTCTGAACCCATGCGGTTGCGCATGAAATCGGCGAAACCGTCCTTGCTGGCGCCAAAGCGAGAGTCCTTGGGCGGGTTTCCGTCGATGACATCGTTGTACTTTCCGGACAGGATACCCATCTTGATGGGGCTGAATGTCGTCAGGCCGAGACCTGTTCGCTCGTACAGGCGCTGGAACTGACCCTCGACCTTTTCGCGGGCGAAGATGTTGTATTGAGGTTGTTCCACGATGGGGCCAATCATGCGCAAGTCGCGAGCAATGCCAACCTAACAAAATGCTTAGCTTGAGCTTTTGATAATGATTTGAATTTGTCTGAGAGTATGTCACTTACAGCTTCAGCAATCTCGTCGGCAGCCCACTCAGATGTTCCCCAGTACAAGGCCATACCCTTGTCAATAACGTAGTTGAACGCCCTGACAGTCTCTTCCATAGGGGTCAATCTGTCTGGGCGATGAGCGTACACCACGTCGACATATTTCAGCTGCAGTCGCTCCAGGGACGCCTCAAGCCCCTCGATAATGTGTTTGCGGGACAAGCCATGGTTGTTGACTAGAATCTCTCCGTTGACGGCACCCCAGTTGATTTCTGCGATAATTTCAGTATATGCCGTCAGCTCTCATCATGAATCCCACTCACTGGTAGTGATGACCAAATCACTTCTCTTCCATCCGAAATGCTTAATGGCCTTTCCCATCACAATCTCGGACTCTCCAGCTGTGTAGTTCTCCGCCGTGTCGAAAAAGTTGATTCCCAAATCATAAGCCTTCTTCATGCAAGCAAACGTCTGCTCATCCTCAGAGTAACCTCCGTAGGTCATCCAACCACCCAATCCAATGGCAGAAACATGAAGTCCAGACCGTCCAAGACGGCGGTAGATCATACCCGTGTCGCGGGGTTCAGGCCACGCCATTTTGTAAAGAGCTGACGAAAGATGAGGTGGGCAGTTTGTACGTTAGACGTTTGGTCGGTTATGATGCGTCTGGGGAGATGGGAAGAAACTAAAACGTGAGACCCTGGGACAGAACTTAAGCGATTGTTGAGGCATGCCCGTTGTGACGCTGTGGGTGCCTCCTTGCGGGGAAATTTTCGGCATGTCGACTCATTCGGTGAGGGGTTTAACGGTGAGATGCGTCAATCGGCAAAGAACAGCGAGAGTGGAGTTGATGCATGTCGATAGCGTGCTGTTATTTGCTGTAAGAGGTGCTAATGAAATGGTGTAGGGTGATGAGAAGTTGGTGTTGATATTCATGGTCGGGATATCACAATATCTACATTCCTTTCTTAGGTGAAGCTCTGGGATTCGAGTTTACATGGCCATTCGTCTGGAGGCCTTTTTCTTCTTTCTGTCCTCCAGTACCAATATCAAATAACAGTTTGCGTACTGCAAAAGGAAATAGAAATAGGGCTGTTCTCATGATACTCCCTGTTGACCTCAAATTATCATGATTCATGAAAAGCCTCGCATTTGACTTGACACATAAAACTTCAATTGAGCACTAACACATGGAACTACATTTCGTCTCCCCACAAAATTTCGACCACATATTCAAGTACTGTTTTGAGTAAGGATTGGCCCATCATAAGCTTAGGATATTTCATAGTGACGGAAGCTATCGCTCATGGTAAGATGATCTAACGGCAATGCTTCCCGTCTACCCGACAAGAGCTTGGTCTTTGTCTGCATCGTTCTGTGGTATTGACTCCAGTAGCATCCTCGTGAGAGGAGACGGTGACCGAATGAGATATCCCAGATCTAGAGGCGGCCAGCAAATCTGAGACGCCTGCTCTTCCATAAACTGATAAGTCGGCATTGCATTACTTGTCGAAGCTGACAAAACATCAAGGACTTGCCACCCGGTCTGTTGGCTCTGGTCATATGCCATTGTTGTGTTTGTGATCTTGCTGGCAGAGGCTGCATTGATAATGCCTGGATCAGTGACGGCGTCCATTTTGATTGTAAGAAGTGACAGCAAGGTTCGATTTCCACCTCGAGATGAAGACAAGATATCCCGTAAGCGGCGTAGGATTGGTTCAGGGTTATCGGATACCGGATGATTACTGGCCATTGCATCAATGACAGCCGTGGCAATTTCAAATGTTTTGAATTCCTGATGCTGTCAGTCACTCAGCCAGTTTGAAAAAATGCTTCAGTACGCACCAGTGTTGGTCCATGTGACTCAAGAGCCGTCGCTGGGAGCTGTGAAACCAGAGACAAGAAGTCTTTGGCAATGTTGATGGGGTTCATCCCTGGGATGACAATTCCAAAACGCAAGGCTGCTCGCCATAGAACTGCGCGCATCCACTGGCGAGTTACAAACATGTCGGCTCTCTGAACATCATTCACAGGCCCCCAGTCGTCATCACCAGCCGCGTCTTGGAGTTTCTGCTGCAATAGCTCGAGGCAACTCTGTGCTACAGAGGCCATGTTGGGGACGTCCGAGTCGGCATTGCGGAGAATCTCAAATATGCCTGACTGGTCAAACACCCAGAATAGATGGACAAGTTTTAGGAAAGCCGGGAGGACTTCAGCTTGGTCATCAGCTCCCCCAAACCAGGGAAATAATATGTTTGGTTTGAGAACAATAGGGAGTTTATGCAACAGTGCAACACCCCTGGTACAACATGTTAGTTGACTCTTGTATGTAGGAGTAAGGACTGACGTGGCCTGGTTACCTTTCCGTCACAAATAACAACCAAAGTACTCGTCTGGAAACTTGTTGAGATGTTTCGGATAAAGTTGCATACGTTGATTCTCGATCAAGACGGAGAATCTGAGCCTGCGTAATGGCCTCACGGAGATAGACGAGCGATTTGGTCCCACCAGGCAATGCATTCTCATGATAGATGTGCAGAAAGAAGGATATCCTTAGACTGTCAAGCGTACTCAACGTCTCACCCAACCCACTATTCTCTACCTCCTCTACCCTAGGCTGCCACTGTGACTCGAGCTTCAGCTGAGCAATGGCAGCCAGGGCCACGGCATGAATTAGAGGTAGGGCTGCATTGTCCCTGGCAGGGTGCTCCAGTAGCTTATGCTTCAGGTCAAGAGCGTCCACGATGGGCCAGATGGGGAACAGTCTCTCGGCATAGACGTCTAGAATGTTGATCAAGTGAGACTGCTCGTCTAGTGCCTGTGGGTTTTCTGACGTTGCCTTGCGTCTCTGTGCTTTACACGACGTTGCCGAATTGGATTCATCTCCCCGTCGTCTGCGGTCGATCCTATCCAATGTCTTGGCCCTGAGCCCTCTCGGTCCACGAGTCGCCTGGAGGCGATTGAATGTACATTCAATACCAGATGCGGTGCACCCGTTACAAGGGGGGATTTCCGAACACCTGATCTTGCGTACCTTGCACGAGTCGCATGCCCTTCTTGCAAGTTTGGGACGAGCTCCTGATGGGTTCGGAGTTGAATTCGGAGCTTGACTCGGAGACTGGTTCGGAGGTGGAGACATTTTTTCCTCTCTTGTTTTCAGAAAGTTGATAGGTTTCAATGGCTCAGTAGCATTTCCCAAGTAATAAAAAAAAGGATCTCAGACCAATGGAATAGAGGAAAGGATTTTCTAATGCCGCTCATCCAGGCCGTCGGGATAGAATAGGCCTGGTAGAGGCAGATGACGCGATCGATGGGAAGGATGGCGTCTTCCCCGCTCCAGCTACCCCAGGCTGCTGGATGTGCTGTAACTCCAGTGGGGAACGTTGTGGGCTCACAAGGGTCAGCGGTGCCCGGCGCATTCCTTAGGGCCCGGCCTTGGCAGTTTTTAGTGTCTAGTGTTTGCTAGTGTCGTGTTAGTGGTTTTTGGCTGGCACCAGACAGCAAGCACATGGGATGAATTCAGTTCCGACGGCAGTGTACAGTATTCCTGACAAGCCTCAGATGCAGATGTAGTAGTAGTATTCAGACTTGCATCATCATTCAAAGTATCCTAAACAACTCTTTTATACAAGAATAACTATTCTGTCAGTTACTAGAATGTCAAGGTTTGAGCGTGGTAGAAGTTGTATTACAGCAAACCGCATTCAATTTCGTACATTCATGACACTATTCTTTTCTTCGCTTCCCAGATATACACATATTTCATTTTCCATCATTAATTCAAAGTCCCAACGCTTCTTTGCGTCCCTTGCTTTCCAAATCAAGATACGGTGCCTCACCAAGGCTGCAGACTCGGTCACCAGCTCTAGCCGCATCGTAGTCATAGGTAGCGCAATGGAATGTTGAACGGTTATCCCAGATGGCGAGATCATTCTTGCTCCATCGGTATCTAACCTGAGCGTCATGGTTCTGCGTAACAAGGTTGAAAAGATAGCTTAGGATAACGTCGCTCTCGTCCTTGGAAAGCCCGTTGATGCGCTTGGTGAACCCCTTGTTCACATAGACTGACTTCCAGCCAGTGACGGGGTTGGTTCTGATAACGGGATGTGTGGCGTAAAGGTCCTCTCCTTGGTTGAGAGGAGATCCACGAATGTCCTTTCGGATGGGGTTTCCTAGACGTCTCGCCTCGTCGTGGAAGAATGAAGCATCGTGTGTGGCAGTAAGTCCTTCGAGGAGCTTCTTCATCGGTGGGGAAAGGCGGTCATACACTTCATAACCAGAAGCCCAGAGCTGACAGAAAGTAGTCAGCCTCTACTACGATCCGAGTGTATAGATGAGGTGGAAAACTTACTGTATCGCCACCAGTAGCTGGTAGTGTGTGAATCTTTAGCATGGCATAATCAGATGGGACCTTTTCAAATGTGCTGCATACCATGTCAGTTGCCATCAATACAAGGTCCTTATCAACGCAACTCACATGTCGCTATGCCACCCTGCGCTTGCGAAACGGCTAACGTCACTCAACTGGTGAGTAAGACCGCCACCCTTCTTCTGCTTCTCGCTTGAAATCACACTGATCTGGTCTCCGAGCTCACTTCCCTCCTCCGTCAGGGGATGCACATGCAGACCAGAACTAGCGGGACATCCAGCAGCCTCGGTGAGACGCAGCATAAACTCCTTCATCTCTTGGGGGGTGACATCCTGGTTCTTGAGGAAGACGACACCTCGCTGAGATATGGTGACTGCGAGGTCACGGATAAGACGTTCGTCCCAGCGTAGGAGATCGTGGATCTGCAGGCCGTTGTATTCACGGCCAATGACAGGGGTGACGTCGAATTGGGGAACGTCGTCGAGACTGCCCGTGTAAGTCAAGGGTTGGGTAACTCGGGGACGACTATCGGCGTGGCCGCCAAAGATCTGTTCTTGGGAGGGTGCGGCAGAAGGCATTTTCAGGGATGCAAGACAGAAATGACAATAAAACTAATTTTTAGATGAATTAGAAACGGTATTTCCAATGCGTTATCTTGTGAAGAAGAAAAAAAGCGAAGACCATATACAGACACAATGGCGTGTAGTATATAGCTTGTTGAAAATACCAATAAGTGCTTTTTACAAGGGGGCCGAGATATCAAAAAAGATCATGCTATCGTCTGGAGGCGCATCGTCGACCGTTAAATGGAAAACGGGGTCCAGCATCGAATCACGGCCCGCGGCAAAGATGTCATCGGGACTAGAGATGGCATGCGCACACGCGGAGAAATTCTCGGACAGCTTCATGGCCATCCCCCGCACGGATGAGCCAGGGTTGTATGGCAGTCAGTTCCGATCATCATGTTACAGGGTTTTCTTGGCTTACATGTTGGAGAGAAAAATGGATGCAATGGTTTTCATGCTGGGAGATGCGAAGTTCTAGACAGGGTACCTTCGGGGAGTTTGTTTTCTCTTTTTTCGTCGTGTTTGGTCAGAAAAAAAAGGGGTGGGTTGTCTCGATAGCTGGACTGGACAGGACCCGGGGGAGGGAGTCTTAGCCCAAAGTAAATGAATCTCCGAAGCACAAACCATGAGGCAAAAAAGAGACAAGCGTTGAAACTTGGTGCCCTTTTTTTCTTTCTCTCTCTTGACCTTGTAATTGCGTGCGAAAAAAAGGTTGTGCCACACGGGGAACTTTTCCCTTGCGCTAAGAATTGATGACCGTCACCGAGGGACAATCCATGCTCTATACAACATCAGGAGAGTATATATCTTGCAACGATCTCCCATGGTTTTTTCTTTTTGGAGAAGCATCCAGTTTGCACAGATATCACCCATCAAGAGTCTTCTACTCTGCAACATCAATTGGGTCTTCATCCTTTTGTTATTTGCATTCTGTGACTGTCATAAACCATCATCATGGGTACTGCCGATATTGAGTCCAGCCCTCAGGCGGTTGATCGTCCTTCGGTTGAAATTACCAAGGACCAAGTTGGTGTTGGTCGTGAGGAGCTTCACCATGCTCTTCCACCTCACGCTACCTACGAGGGAGCTCATCGATGGGATCCATCTGCACAATGGACTCGTGAGGAAGAAAAGGCCGTTGTTCGAAAGACGGATATTCGTCTTTTGTCCTGGCTCTGTCTGATGGTATGTGAATGGTTTATGTACATGAAATGTGTATAATTATTCTAACACGAGACTAGTTCTTTGGTCTTCAACTCGATCGAGGAAACCTGAGCAATGCTTTGGCGGACAACCTTTTGACTGATCTCGGTTTGACGACCGACGATTACAACAACGTGAGTTTCAACCGCACTCATATAAGAGCATGTACTGATTCAGAGAAATAGGGAACTACCATCCAAGTGTTGTGTTTCCTAACAGCTGAATTCCCCGTTCAGTTCCTTACCAAGCGATATGGTTTCAAGAGAATCCTCCCAGTTGTAAGTCCAAGCCTGAGTATCATTCTTGTCAAACCGGAAGCTGACCAAGAACCAATAGCTAATGATGTGCTGGAGTTTGGTTTGTAAGTGATCGAGAAAACAACCAACAGCGGTTCTGATATTATTAACACATTTTTTTTATAGCTACATTTCAGGCTTTCATGACTGGTCGAACCAGTTTCTACATCACTCGTGCTCTGATCGGTCTATTCGAGGGTGGTTTCATTCCCGGTGTCATTCTCATGGCTACTTACTTCTACACCTCCAAGGAGCTTTCTATTCGACTTGCTGCCTTCTGGTCTACGCTCAACATTGCCAGTAAGTGAAAACACCATATACCGTTCCTCAGAAGGAAAGAAATCGGGGAAAGCGCTGTGCTAATTCCTTGATAGGAGTCATCTCTGCTCTTCTTGCCGCTGGTCTTCTCGAGATGCGAGGCGTTGGTGGCCATACTGGATGGTTCTGGCTCTTGCTTCTCGAAGGTGCCCTCACCTTCTTCATCGGCGCCATCTCTATGGTCTATCTTCCTACCTCTCCCGTGGGCACCAAGACCTGGCTTTGGCGAACTGCCTGGTACTCTGAGCGCGAAGAGGTCATCATGGTCAACCGAATCCTCCGCGACGATCCCGCCAAGGGTCTCACTGCCCTGAAGGAGCCTGCGACTTGGGCTGATGTCAAGGCTGCTTGGACTGACAAGTCTCTTTGGGGCTTGTACCTCATCGGTCTCATTGCCTATATCCCCGCGACTCCTGTTCAGGCCTATCTCACTCTTACTCTCAAGCGAGTCGGAAACTTCAGCACCTTGGCCAGCAACCTTCTCACCGCCCCCTCGGCTGCCATCCAGATCGTCACCATGTTGGCTCTCGCATACAGTTCCGAGTATTTCAACGAGCGATCTTTCCATTGCATGATCGGAGAGATCTGGATGCTCCCTCTTTTCACAGCCTTATTGACTCTCCCCGACGGAGGCCGAGAATGGGGCCGATTCAGCATTATTACTTTGATCTCCGGATACCCTTATTTCCACCCCATTGTCAGTTCTTGGATCTCTGAGAACTCCTTTGACGTCAAGAAACGAGCCATTGCTGCGGCTACCTACAACGTTATTGTCCAGATGTAAGTCCTAGTTCAAAATCATCCAAATTCATGTCAGTCGCTAATATCAAAACAGGGGAAGTGTTACTGGAAGCCAGATCTACCGTAAATGGGATGCACCCTACTACAAGACCGGTAACACCGTCTGCATTTCCATTCTTTCCCTTGCTATTGTTGTCTTTTTCGGCCAGAGACAGTTCATGATTCACCTCAACAAGAAGAAGGAGGCTGCCTGGCAACAGATGACCCCTGAGCAGCAGCTTGAGTACCAGACCGACAACGTGGCCCGAGAGAAGGACGGTAACAAACGACTGGATTTCCGATTTGCTTACTAAAGTGGAAAACCTTGTAGTTCCATTGCTCTCTTTGAGTGAACCACTCTCTCGCTGCGCTATGATTTCTGGTATTTGAATTTCTGGTTCACATTTTGTGTCCGTATTCGGTAATGCCTCTAGCATGGATTACACACTTCATAGCCCATAATTTTAGTTAAGATACAGCAGGACAATAATACTGTCCTGAATTTACATCCAGCCAAAACTGCTCTCATCCGTGTTTGATCGTCTACTTGCCTGATGATATTTAGGAACAGATATGATGAGTTCTTATGTCTATACCAACGACGCCATATTCCAAGCAACCGTCACTTTAAGCAGGGGGTTTATTCGTTCGTACTCCCTGAATTGGGTTAGCCATAGTAAACTCGCAGCGTATACGGTCAGCGAAAGTCACGGACGGACTGGTCCCGCAGCCTTCAACCTCTATTCAAACCGAATGAAGAGCATCAAAAGTTGACTTTGGCCCGTGGCACCTGTGGCTTTGCGACTGCTCCATGTACCATGTAAGGAAGTGTTCCAGAAGGTTATGGCGATGTAATATTTCTGATAGGTAAAGAAATACTAGCAAAGTATTAATTTTGACGTTGCTGATACCTCCAAGGTAAGAGATAGGTAAGAGGGAGCCTAAAGGAGTGGTACGGGTATTTGGAGCTTATCCGTGACAGACGTATCTAAAGACATTTATCAACTTCAAGCAAAGTACTCGAGAATTTACTATGCAATGCATTACCAAGATCACTGCGATACGGCTTCCTATTCTCAGGCATGAAACTAGCTTTCTTAAGTTGGTATTATTTTTCAAATCTTGACTGAAAGGTGAAAGAGCATGAGACGAGGTTGATAACGTGACCCAATTTCAAAGATAAAAAAGCCGTGGGCTCTGTCTGCGAATGTTCACTCAGTGCGAGACCCTGTCGACTTGGGTGATCATTGAAGATGGCAATCATGACAGAAATATCAATGGAAGCCATGCCGCTCTGTGAATATTACATTACTGGGAAAGAGACTCAAAAAGACGCGCACTTGGGTATATTCCAATTCAAAATAACGTGTGCCGCTATCCTCGACCGTCAATCCATCAGTGTTCTACCCTCTTTCGCCAATATACCTCGATCCAGTTTTACAAGCCCAGAAGAACCAAGCCGAGAGAAAGGGCAGCTGGCACAGTCTGAACGAAAACAATCTTTCGCGATGAAGAATAACCACCATAGGCACCAGCCACTCCAACACATCCCAGAAAGAAGAGCTTGATCTGTCTCGCAAACTCAGGGTTGGGATGGACAAGACCCCAGAACAGACCGGCAGCGAGGAATCCATTGTAGAGACCCTGGTTGGCAGCCATGACCTTTGTCTTTTCGGCGAAATCAGGCTTGAGGTTGAAAGCCTTGCGACCACGCGGCGAAGCCCATAAAAACATTTCAAGGGTGAGGATGTAGACGTGGAGGGCACCGACGGCGCCTGTTGCGATAGGAGCGAGGAGACCCATGGTGAAGTTAGTTGGCGATGTGCTGGTTGTATCGGAGAATGCTGGTGCTACGACGGCAGGGAGAGAGGGGATGAAAGTTGACAGAGATGGTTTATGTGTCTTTGAGACATGTGAAATTTGGGGGGCTTGAAAGAACTGAAGCTGTCGTCGATTAGCGGGTGAATATTGATGCGAAGAGCAAATACGAGAAATCAGGGTCCAGGCTAAACCGATTTGTAAATGCGAAAGTTTATTTGAGACAGGGTACGTTTGGTTCATGAGCAGGGGGATATCAAGTTGGAATACCTATTTAGTTCATCTCAAATAGTCTTCAAGGTCGTAGAGGTCGTGAATATTGCAGACGTTGAGCTAACAAGATTTCCAACTGAATTAAATTATACCGCCGGTTTGCAATCTGACTGCGTAGGCATTTGGCTTGTAGAAACAAATGAGAGACTCAAAATACCCACGAATACCCATGGGTACACAGACGAAATATTGTGCACCCATAAGAACCCAGACAAGCTGCTATGGATTGTCTCAAATAACTTACTACCCATACTGTGCTCTGAGTGCCTGTGGGCAAATCACCCCTGCAACTGCCTATAATTTCATGCTGTCAGTAGCCCAGGAGACAACTAAACACATTCAGCTGAGGGAACTTGACTGTCAAACAAATTGAGCAAGGACGGCTAGAAATCCCAAATTGGATGACTCTTTATAAGAGTGTCAGAGTCTCTAACAACCAACGAGAATTTATGGCCAAAAGCTCATGATTGCAGAAACCATCATCATCCATACAGACACAAGTTCTTAATCCGAGAATTTTCTTGCTAAACAGGCATCTAGGTCTCAAGGATGTTTTCTCATACATCCGATCTACATCATGTGATTGTGTTACTTAACTTATTATGATGGTTCTCATCGTTTTGTTCAAGCATGTTGCAAGCTTAACATATGCCCACTAGTGAAGGCCGGGCGCCAATTGAGCACGACTAGATTTGAAGCTCTAACATTCCCTTACCATAACATATGCAGTTTGCGGTTGTTGACACAATATTCCAGGTTGTATATTCCTTTACTTTTTTTGTTGTTACCTACATGGTCTTTCATGATAAGTATTGCATCAAGCCAACATCGATAAGCACGGAAACGGAGACAATCTTTTATGGAGCTTTCGGGGCACGTTGGCCCAAGCTTTCTTCCGTGGACACATCAAGGGGCCTGGCTCAAAATTGACAAGCATACCGGATTTAAAGACTATGATAGGCGTCATGGCCACCATATAGCCCAATTCATTCTGCATTCAATTCAACCATATATCCTGGAGCAGATAGACCGGTGCTGTCACCATGAGGCCTGCCTCTGCTGCTCCCCTTTTACGGCGCATCCCGTTGCGGCCGGTACCCGCATCCAACTCCGTCCCCATCGCGCCTTCCATCGGATGCAGCGTGTCTGACCCGCCGATATTCCGTCGCACCTTCCACTCTATACGGCCCCTCCTCTCCTTCCCCCTCCCCCTCCTCCTCCCCCGCAGTAGCTGGAGCAAACGATTTCATCTACCATCCTACCAACAAGCTCCCTCAGCTGCTTCTTATTCACTGTCAGCTTCCTCCTCCCACATTCACGCCCGCCAGACTCAACCGCCACGATCCAACTTCTCCAGCTTTGCATCGACCTCCAGCCCTCACTCTCTTCGACCTCAGACCACCACCACTCGGTATAGC
>JABFFC010000673.1:0-12067 GCA_013623535.1 Fusarium penzigii
AATTATGTGAGGTAGAGCCTTGTTCGCTGTTACGTTACTGCGAATCACGATCAAAAGTTCTGGACATCTCCGGATTTCTGGCTTTGATTGGACGATAACGGGACTGGATGGACAATTCCTGGTTCCTATCTCGATTCTGGTGAGCTGATCGTAACCAGCGTCGCTCAACTGTCCGCCGGCCTATAAGGTGCGTGAATTAAGGGGGAAAAAAGGTCAAGTGAGAACATTCTGAACATCACACCGAATTCTTGTTCCAAGGTTCTCTTCCCTTATTGAACAAATTCGACAACCCGACGCCGGATAGACCGTGAACATTAAATGGTTCCGCTTCAGTATACGCGCGACCTAAGTATGGCAGTCATGGTTTTGTAGGTGATGAGGATGGCGAACATGGGTTCTGACGTCAGCCAAAATGTTCACATGTCAGGATAAAGTTATCGATAAACGAAGTGGGGTTCGCATGTTCGTGATCTTCTTTTCACTGACAACCTCGCAAGGACTGGATCGCGCAGAATGAACTTCAACCGTATTCTCTGCGATGTGTGCTCCTAAAATATGCGCTCAAATACGGTATCAGGGCAAGTAAGACTACACCAAGTAAGAAGTTGTACCAAAACTTATGATTTCTAACGATGCTAATGTCTGTTTGCTGCCACCGTACCAGCCATGTCAGGTCCGTACCCGCAGTCTTGGTTGTTGCAAGCCAGGCTGCCTCTGAAATCGGCTAGGTTCATGCTAGCATACAGTACAATTAATGTTATTAACAACAAACCATGTGCTTAGCGGACTAATTAGCCCGCCCTGAGCCGTTCGTGAAGGAGGCAGCACAGTAGTTACTGTGACGCACAGCTATTGGTCGAGGTGGAGAATATGACCGTTGATTGGCTAGAGCAGGGTCCACTATAGGGGCTGCTCCCTTTGTATGATAAAACCGGCTCTACAGTTATTTTCCTTTGTAGAAAAACAAGGCTCTTTTACACCCACTTCCGTGTGCTCTATTATTAGGTAGCCGAGCTGCTGTCACAGTTACGATATCCACATTCCTTTATCAGGTGCGGTCACGTGTACGCGTACCTTGCCTCGCACCTGCAGGTAATCCACTTGGACTTCAAAACTACTTCACACATTGGATTACACAACAGCGATCTGAAACATCTCATGGGTGTTACCACAATTAAGCTACACTGACTTGCATTCTCTGTGGGGCCTTATTCGATCACCATGTCAAGGTGTGTCTTGCACCCTGGTATTTCAGTAACCCAATTCGACTTACAACTTCATTTTTGACTTTAGCGCAACGGAGTCGGATGAGAAATACCTCAAAGATGGCTACTGGGTTTACAACCGCTTCTATGGCTCTTGGAAGCCCGATAAATATCTATTTCCTATCGATCTGGTATGCTCATACCTACCACACAAAATTCTACAGGTATTCTAACCAATCCCGCCTAGGAGGAGCTGGAGCGCCTAGATTTATTCCACAAAGTATTCCTTGTCGCTCGAGACAGGCCATATAGTGCTCCTATCAAAGGGCAAACGCCCAGAATAATGGATCTTGGCACCGGAACTGGCATCTGGGCCATTAACTTAGCTGAAGAGTACGTTGATTGCTTAGGAACTCTGGTGGCTGATCCTAGCTCATACGTTTCAGCTACTTCTTTAGAGCTCACATTATGGCCGTAGACCTACATCGTATTCAACCCGCATTGTAAGTCTTGACAAAGTCAACCTTAATCAATCAGCTAAGATGTCCCAGAATCCCCGCAGGGGTGATTTGCAAACAGTTTGATATAGAAGAGCCAATATGGAATCCGCTGCTGGCAGACTGCGACCTAATCCACATGCGAATGTTGCTTGGGGGCATTCAGACATACCTATGGTCGCAGATCTATCGGAACATCTTTGAGTAAGTACTACACTTCGAGTACGGTCAGTACTAACGCATGTGTAGACGCTTGGCTCCAGGTATTGGCCACGTGGAGCATGTGGAGGTTGATTGGACCCCTAGATGGCACGATGGCGATGAAAAGCCTAGAGATTCTTCCTTTCAACGGTGGTCAGAACTTTTCCTTTCCGGTATGGACAAGTTTAACCGTAGCGCGAGAGTAGCGGCTGTCGAAACTCAACAAATGATCGAGGCCGCAGGGTTTACCAACTTCAAGCAAGAGGTCATTAAAGCCTTTGTGTGCCCGTGGTCTCCTGACCGACGCGACAGTGATATCGCACGCTGGTTCAATCTCGCTTTAACTCGTAGCCTTGAGCCCTTGAGCATGATGCCACTCGTAGAGAAGCAAGGTTTGACATGCGCAGAAGTCCGCGAGCTGTGCAGTAAAGTTCGACAAGAGATATGTACTTTAAAATACCACACCTACTGCAATATGTAAGCCAACTCATCACGACTGCTGAGTGGACTTTTGGGGTTAAATGCCAACACTAATCGTGTTGCAGATACGTATGGACAGCGAGAAAGCCAGAATAGCATCTGTCGCCGGATAGACAAGTGTAAACTATCATGTCATGCAGCGTGTTATATCATCCAAGCTTGACGAAATAGGACGACAGTCTATCATCGCAATCATGTTCCATTCTTTGAACCCCCGGTGAATATTGAAGCTACAAGAAGCCGTTCAAAGAGGTAGTCATGCGTTCGCAGAGAAGGTGATGGCAAATAGACAGAACTCACCGAGGGAGAGATATCCGAAGACAGTGCTCGTCACCTCCAGATCGAATGGAGTTATCACAACATCAGCATAGCTCACCCATTCATCACATGTAAGGTAAGGGGAGGAGAATGTGTCGGAAGCAAAGGGCGTCGGATAGCTCCCTGGATAAGAACGCTGCGTTTCCGATGCATCTGAAGCCAATGCGGAAGTTATATGTCACCAAGGCCGACTCCGTTGGCCGGTCGTAACATGCTCAGTGGTCAGCCTTTCAACCCACACACTCTTCCTGACTAACGCACATGAAGCGGCCTCTGCTTTGTCTATAAATACATGGACATTCCCGCCGAGAAGAATACTTTTTCCCTCGTCCCTACTTAACTTCCCTCACTCAGGATCTCGACTTCCGTCCTTCTCCACAGACTACATCATCACAATCTATTATGGTAAGACTATTTCTTTTAAGCCCAGTACGTGATCTGCGGCGACTGTCGGCTTCATGTGCAGACAGACGCCACATGTACTTCCGAAAGTCAAGCTCAATCTGTTACACAGGTGAGGCATGGACGACCATCGATTTATTTTTTTCCGGTGCAGACCTCGTAATTTTCCATGCTACGTATATATCATGCTTTGATTGATGGATTAGATGCTAAAGTTGCGTCGGCGCGGGTCGACAAGACGTTAGGCAAGTTGATGATCCCGGAGCGATGAATGTTGTCAATTCATAATCTGGCCATAGTTGATATCTTGGTTAAGCCACCGATGAATCTCACACGACGTTCGATCTCTGCATACTTCAGTCCAGCTGCCAGTAGAAGTTTCACAATTGCCACTGCCTCCCGTGGGAGGAGATCCCCAGCAGGATATCCAAAGTTCGCTCTAGATGAAGTCAAACATCCTTTATAGCCCTGGTGAGTAATGATCGCATGTATCCCCGTCCCTTTCAACAGCTCACCAATAGCATCTCTGGAATTTGCCTAGTATCCATCCCCGTAGCTGACAAAGATGATGGCCTTGGTACCGCAGTCGATATCGTTCTTGATTGTCGAGACTTGAAAATCCGGGTGACAGACGTGCAACGTTACTTTTGGAACTGTAGTTACTACAACGTCTCGAACCTGAACTGTTTTGAGATGCTGCCAACTTCTGCACGTCCGAAAATAGGAGGTGTCTTCAGATATGTGGCCCAGTGGCCCTCGGCTCTCCGCGCTGAATGCGCTGGTGGAATGGATCTTCCACTTGAAGGTGCCAAAACATGGCCATATATTCGAATCGAAGATGGTCATGACCTCACGGTTAACAGCCTCGGGGTTTGCAGCGACTATGCAGCCGTGGAAAAGATTTCGAAGACCGTCTGCGCCAGGCGCTGAAGCTGGGAGCTGAGCAGCAACCATGCAAATGGGTTTGTGACTTCGTTTGGTCAATTCGAGGTAAATCTTTGTTTCGATCAGAGTATCCGTGCCATGGACAACGACGACGCCATCCACGTCTGGTCTGTCAAGACCATCGTGAACCCGCTTGCACACCATAAGTCCCATGCCGAAGTCCATATCGACGCTATCGACTCGAAGAAGATCAATAGTTTCCGCTGTTATGCCAAACTTCTCCAGGTTTATCTTCTGCAAAAGAGTCTCGATGGGCCATGCGGCGCTTCGATAAGTGGTCAACGCGCATTCGGAATCTCCTTGCCCGACGATTGTGCCTCCACAACTAACAATCAAGATATGCGGCATAGTCGTACAAGATGCCCGAAATTTAGGATAAGTGATGAGGGGAGAATTGCACAAGAGATCAAGAGTAGGAAGACCAGCGGTGATTACTGAGAAGCAGGATTAAATATTCATGCAATGGAAACCACGCATGATTACGAATTGAGACTAAGCAATACTCTGATCAAGCTCCCCCCTGTACGCTTGCACACACCTCTATACTAATGATATCTTACATGGTTTTTTTCTTCTTTCCCTTCCCTTTCTTTTCCTTTTACCAATCAAACAGCGACCGCTACATATCTCAACCTACTCATCCGAGCTCGAAATGGTACCACAGCTGGTAGTGCTGTTATGCTCTTCAGTGCCGACCCCATTAGTGGCAGGATTGCCTTTCGTATCTTCGCCATCGATGCAACTGCATACGTTTGCATGTTCCAGTGCAGCAGCATCTTCCATCAAACAGGCGGAGATGTCCGGCGGGAGGGACTCTAACTCGGCAAAGCAAACAGCGAAGTACAGGCCATGAAATTCTGGGGGGATACTGGCGTCTGTGCGGAAGCGTCGAAACCACACTTTTACGCGGTCTCCATGACTGATGTTGCTGGCATCGCAGTGGGTCAGGCACACATTCTCAAATTCCGGTATTCTCAATACTCGTTGGCAGTTATGCTCACGCTTAGAAACGCAGAAAGCGTGGAACATTGGATCTGTGACGTACAAAATATAGGCCCTAAGATCACTACAGCTACTGTAGGGGTCCCTGCACTTTTGCTAGTGGTCTAGTGGTAAATTTTACGTCGTCACAGGATCGACAGCCCAATGAATTTAGCTGAAGCTCTCCCTTTTCCCCCTTGTTTCCCCTTTCTTCGTCATCTTTCTTCTCCCCTCAGCTACACCCCCTGTTACATTCTGTCTCATGTTATTCCTCCCGCATGGCCATCAACGACTGGACGATTGGCTGTTGAGGCTGTAGAAAGACACAGAGAGCCGCCACATCTTGCCGTTGTTGACCTTGCGTCAATGACCTACTAACGCAAATCCCTGACGGATTGCACTTCTTAAACATGGCAGACGTATTAGCCAATCAAATGCGGCAGCATGATTAACTAAGGAGGGCATTCTGCATGTAGGCGCCGAGATGCCTCAGCCCCAACTTATTCAAAACCAGAGCCTGATTTTACAATGTTCACGCACACTTGCGTGCCCCCAGCTCAGTTTCCCCTTCTATTCATCACTTCCTCTACATATATTCGGACACGATAAACCAAAAGACCAAACCAAAATATCAGCAATGTCAGACCCTCATAATTATACCGTTGGCTGGATCTCTGCCGTCAGAACAGAAACCGTGGCCGCCAGACAATTTTTTGACGAAGTACATGACGTTCCCGAGTACGTTGCTCCAAATGACGAAAACGTGTACGTCCTAGGAAGGATCGGGCATCACAACGTCGTGATGGCATCACCGCCTACAGACGAGTATGGGGCTGTATCTGCGGCAGTAGCGCGGGACATGATGCATAGCTTTCCCAATGTTCGCATCAGACTCATGGTCGGTATCGGTGGTGGTGCACCAAGCACCAAGCATGATGTGCGCCTGGGCGATGTTGTTGTCAGCGGTCGCGAAGGCAGGGAGGGCGGCGTATTTCAGTATGACTACGGCAAGACAATCCAGGACGAGAAGTTCCACTGCACGCAGGTCTTGGACCAACCGCCAGCACTCCTTCGATCGGCAGTTGGCGCGCTAGAAGCGCAGTACGAAGCTGATGGCCATCAATTCGACGCCCAGATTGCCAAGATCCTGGAAAACAAGCGTCGACTTGTTAAGAAATACTCTCGACCACCCACCACAAGCGACAATTTATACCGACCGGAAGTCGTGCACAAGAGATCACACCACGACTGCAGTGATTGCGGTAGCGGCCCAGCCTGCGTGATCTCACGTCGAGAGCGGGACGAAGAAGATGATAACCCGGCCATACATTGCGGACTCATCGCAAGCGCCAACACACTGATGAAGGACGCACGCATCCGGGACAAGTTAGCATTGGAGAAGGGTGTCCTGTGCTTTGAGATGGGAGCGGCCGGACTGACGAACCACTTCCCTTGTCTGGTGATCCGTGGCATCTGCGATTATGCAGACTCGCATAAGAACAAGGAGTGGCAGGGCTATGCTGCGATGGTGGCTGCGGCATATGCAAAGGATCTCCTGGGGCAGATTCCACCAAACAAGGTCGAGGCACAGAGTCGCATTGCTGATAAATGTTAGTAGTTAGAGATTCTAATGTTTCGTAGTGAAAGAGAGCATTGATTTTATACGACAGAAGACAGTGATGACCGAAAGTGTTGTTCATTCAATCATGGCTCATCAGCACGCTAGCGAGATCGAGAGCTGGTTGCAACCCCCGGACCCTTCTACCAATGCCAATCATGCAAGAAAACTGCGACACGAGGGCACAGGTGCATGGCTCAAGGCACATCCGGTTTTAGCCGTGCTCGTGTATAGTTGAAAAGCAAGCTTGCGACCGTAGCATACTGTCCAAAGTCTATTTTGCCGTGTCACTGAAGTCGAAATAGAAACTCAGTATCATTTCGCCATTTTCCCGCGGCAGATGATCCAGGATAGTGGTGCTGAGAACGGTTTTGCCATCCTGCCATTCCATGCTATGGACGAATCGACCACGACGACCGAGCTTCTATCATGGATCGGGAACATTGCATCAAAATCCAGGCCAGAGCTAAGACATGTCCGCCTGCTCTACGCCAGTCGACATAATAGGGAATTCAAGCGTGATATGCCTGTACTGATTGGAGAAGAGAATTGCCTATCACTAGGCAAGGATGGCGTCAATGCAGATATTCGATCGTATGTTGCAGCACAACTGGCAAATCGGCGCGAATTTTGTGAAAAACAACTGTCACAGCATCTCCACAAGCATATTCTGTGCAAAGTGGGAGACGGGGCCGACGGGATGTAAGACTTGGACAATTTCCGTTTGTAGCCACAGCTTGCTAACGCTATCTCAGGTTTCGATGGGCCTTTTGCCAATTAGAAAGCCTGGCGCGGTGTCGTAATAAGAAAGCAATCGAGGATTGCCTTGCAAGTTTGCCGCGCGACCTGAATGAGACCTACCAACGCATGCTTGAAAGCATACCCGCAGCTGAAAAACGCGACGCAATACGTCTCGTCTTGTTCTTGGTACATACTACACTAGGATTCAACGACGACCGTAGACTGTTCAAACACAGCGAGGTTTTGGATTACTGTCCAGGATTGGTAACGATTGTTCGCGCTCATGAGGATGAGTCGCATCTAGCTCATTTTTCAGTCAAGGAGTATCTTCTCACCGAGGATTATATGACACTCATGATGGCCAGCATCTGTATCACCAAAACGTGCCTGGTATACTTGAGGGACGTGATAGGGATCTACGAGGAAGCAAAGCAGCCCTTCCCGTTGGCAGTATTCTCGGCAGAGAACTGGATCAAATTCGCTTCTCACGCGGAGTCGGCGCCAGATGTTCTGGAAATGATTGTCTTGTTTACTGAGGATCATGCTGCCTTTGAGATGTGGCATCAGCTACGACCTTGGCGTGGTCGATATAGCTCTCTCCGTGGCGCCCGTCTTTACGAAATATGCTTTGGCGGGCTATACCGAACTACCAAGAAGCGTTTAGAAACGGGAATAGATATCAATGCCCAAGGTGGCTATTATGGCAACGCTCTATAGGCCGCCTCAGCACGAGGCAATGGCGATATTGTCCAGCTTTTACAAGAACACGGTGCTTGCAGGCCGCGAAAACGGTACCGTTCAAATTCTTGACCAGCCCAGCTAAGAATTCAATCATGGCAAGGGCGTAGGAGGAATGCCATGGTTAATCTGTATAAATTAGCATTCTGTACTCTTAAGGTCAGCTGTTCGGTTTGTCACGTTTACAAGCTTTGTGTGACTCCAAGTTGGTACGTTGTACAGGGATAGAGTTACGAAAATCTATGAGATGTATGATATATCTTCTATGGCTAACGGCTACAACATTTGCTTGCCAAACTCTCCACCCATCCAACTCAATCTTGTAGATCTTGAAACGCTTGCTTTCTTAAACTCCTTCTATTGACACTTCCCTGCCACCAATACCACTCAGCAAGTGTGACGATAGTGACAGGAATAGCAAAGGCCCAGAAGAGCCAGAATCGCGGTGATATCTGCCATCCTGTCTCCCCCTCAAATGAGAACAAAGATGTGCTGAAAACGGCAGAGACAAATGTTGCAGGCAACAACGTCAAAGTCAAGAAGGCCACCGTCCTCATTGCCGCACTACCTAGATGGGTTGCTCGCGCGATTTGTAGTGAGAGGTCGGTGTTGTATTCTGCAACGGCATTGAAGGCCAAACAGTGTTCGTTATCGAGCCGAACCCTGTTTGACTCTGCTCGGAGGCGAAGACTTTGTAGTAAATCCTCAAAAGCTTGAAGTCGCTCGTGTATGTGGATAGATATGGCGCTCGTGCCGGGAGAACTCGTTGACACCTGTGTTGAGTCCATGAATACTTTACGTTGGGCTATGATCTTACCCATTGTTTTGAGAGTTAAGTCAATAGTCTCAAGCGAGTGAATGGTGTGTCTCGCCAAGTCATGCAAATGGTCGTAAACTGGGCTTTCCAAAGTCCGGACAAAGGTCCTATCAGTCCAAACGGCCTCGTTTAAGAGGTGCACGACTTCCCCCACCACACTCACGTACAGCCAAAACGGATCTGTTAACTTTTGGGAATTTTGACCTCTGATAGAGGGCTGAGTAAACGTTCCTTGAACATTGGTGGCGCGTCGAAAATCACGATTGTTGTACGCTGGTTGAGGCTCGACCAATGAGTAAACATGTTGATCTTGTACCACTGGTACTCCATCTTGGAATTCACTATCTTAGTCATAATTCGAGTCCATGTGACTGTGGATTCTCATGTTAGCTAACTATCATAAGCATTCTCACCTTCGACTTACTGAGGCCCGTGGCTTTGGAGTCTTCATCAAATAATGTCTCGCAGCCAAAGTACCCATTGGATTGTCTGCAATAACTTGTCCACCAGAGCTCTGGCATATGAAAAGCTGAGGTGAAAGCTCGCCGACATGTGTCGGACTCCCGTGTCTTGTCGGCATGTGCCATTCTATCCATTGTTTAGAACAATATTTTATCAATAATCTTTTGAGTAGAAAATCCATACATAATCTTTACGTCTGAATTGTCAGGTAGAATATTTAACACATTTCTGTGAACATCCGTACTAAGCAATGGAAATGTGACCCAGGTATTGTCAACTGTGGCGCAAATTGTCATTATCTTCTCTGTCAGTTTGATAACTCTTCTCACCTCTTCTTCTGGAAAGAACTTGATACCCCAAAGTACATGTTTCTGGCATTTGTGCTGCCATTTCTGTCTGATCCGCAGAGTCAGGGATCTGAATAGATGTACTTCTAATGTAAGTCAAACGGCCAGACGAGATGAACAGAATAGTGACGAAGACTGTACGACGTCGACGTTATGGAATGATAAAAGTCTCAGGTGTTGGGGGTCATTGCCAGTTTCTTGAATACCTGGGCCTTGTGGCACAATGTGCTTGTCTTGCTGCTTCAACTTCGCCTCACTTGTTCGTCAGCCCCTCTCAGTGTACTCAGCCCCCATCGCCCTGCATCAACTCTACTCACCCCTCTGCCTAACTACTCCAAGATATACGGGTCGAGGGTCTTCCCTTTATGAGCGCGTTTCGGATTAATTCCTCAATTTCCTCCACTGCGTACGCTACCCGTTCAATAGATCAATTGGAATCGGAAATTTTGCGCTGTACTGCAAGCGCTGTCGGTTGGGCCGCTCAGACTCATTGGTTGAAGTCCATGGCACTTGATCCAACTCTCCCGACCCTCTGAGTTTTTCCGGGGTAAGGAAAGACATATCGCTTGTTCATCCATGCTGCTTGCTCGAGATCTGCAACTTCACCCTTCAACCGTGTAGCTGTTTCTTGAAAACTTCCGAAACTCTGCACCATAGAGTAGGGGATATCGCTCGTCTCGAAAGCGGCTTTGGTTTATTTCGATGATTTCATGAGCCTCAATTTAGCCACTGTCAATAAACTTTGTAGTATTTTCGCGAGCGGGTTGAACCTGAGTTGTTGACATTGGGAGAATCCGTTCAAACTGACGCTTCAAGTCGATTTTCGTTTTCCTATTACCATGAAAACCGAGCCGGGTGGGGGTCTTTGAAACATAAATGTGTTGGCTGTCGAGTTCGCTCTGACGAGGCAAGATGGATTTTACAGTCATTGGTTCAAATCCCCCGATGCCTCAGCCCCTAGGCTGACACGGCATAGCCACCGCCTCAAAGCAGTATGATAATCATCATAAATAGACGCAAATCACCGTTTCTTCTTTTTCCAATTTTTTCAGACAATTCTCATTTCTTGCAAGACGCGCTCGACCAGTGCTTTCTACTTCACCGTGCATTGAATTATTACAAGCTAAACTCAATATGCCGGAAGAACCGTCCCGGTCCAACGCCCCCCAAACCATCGAAGAGTTTCGTGGCTCCGAAGAAGTTGTCTTACCGCCTCGCAATGACGCGATTTCGCCCATCAAGCCGCAAACCTGGCGCGTGTCCGGAAAGAACTGCTTGATCATTTTCCCAACCGAAAACGAGTCAAAAACTGAGGCTTTTAAACCGAAGTTCAGGGATTCGAAGCCTCCGAATGTCGACATACACTTCTTGATGATCCGGACATCGTCTGGTGGTTGTGAGCAGCCTCTCAATGGTGAAGGCTACGTGTGCGCACAGGATCGTATAAGGCAAGTGATGAAAAATTTCCAGGACGAATATCCCACGTATCTAGAGGATAAAGAGATTGGAACAACAATCATTGCTGTCATCGAAAGCTTCTTCCAGACGGATGATGTCGAGAGACCGGTGGACGCGGCCGTCGTCGGCATGTATAACGCCTTGACAGGTCAGATGGAGACCCGTACCTCCAAAGGGGTGACTCTCGATCAGGAGTTTGTCAACAAAGCACGATCACATGGCTTTGTGGATGGCAACAAGGACCGTTGTAAGACAACAGCAGGGGAGGTGTTGGCAAGGAGGCTGGGTATTGACAAGGCGGATTGGCAAAAAGTCGCCTGTGGCACATCTCGATACAAGATTCTGAAGGACACCATCGCAGCTATGGCTGTTCCATGGGATGCAAACTAGTATTTTCTAGCCTTATTCTACGGCCTGTTCAGAGGCAAGAAGGCGCGCGTTCTTCATCTTGATCAAGCACTCTCCAACTTCTTCTCCTTGTGCCAAGTTGTGGTCCAGCCTGACATTTGACCCTGCATACAATCTGAAATCAAGTTCAAAGCCTAGTGCGAGGTTGCCTCCGGTCTTGTTTCTTGTTTTCCCTGTCTTACGACTCATAATGGCACCCGTCCTACTAAAACTAGACTGCACCTTGGTTTTTGGCATAGGACATGATTACCTATAAGGCTCCAATGAGATCGATTCCTTCTGGTAACCTTATTGCTGATAATACAGTACTGAACACTTGCACCTTCCTCCCTATGAATTTTCGTGCTTCTCGTGTCATGCTTCTGTGTACACAGTATGCGCCATGTACTTATGCACAACTACTAAATCTCTCCCACTCTTTTCCCTAACCCTAACATCTAGTACAATCG
>JABFFC010000674.1:0-55647 GCA_013623535.1 Fusarium penzigii
CCTTTCTTAGAGGGGCGGGGGGGCAGTTTTAAGGGAGAGAAAGGCCTGAAGGGGTGAACGAAATAGAGGGGGCTGAAAGGAGAACTCGTCACTCACTGGCAGTTCCTATGCCAGGGGATCAGCAAATGATGAAAGTTGCTGTTGGCTGGACGGCTGTAGTGCTCCCGAAAATTACCATCTAGACATGTCTTCAAGCTAAAGGGGGGGTTCGTTGATTCCATATATCATGATTTAACCTGTTCAAGTCCGTGCAGGTTGGCAAATCTGCAGTCGTGGAGGAGGGAATGACAAAAGTTTAAAGGGATTTAAATTAGAGAAAAGTTTATGCTTGCTTTATTTTTCTGTCAACGATTCAGTGGACAAGGAAGAAAAGACAGGATGGGAAATTAAAGACCTGGTCTATTAATTTAGATGACAGTCGGTCAAGGCACAAGGTGACAAGCAACACAGCAGTAGTCTGATTACCAACTGGGCGATAAGATTTCATGCTATAATTCTTCATCACAACAGGGCAAGGGTTGGAAACAATAAACGAAACCTCAAGCCATTTTCTGTTGCTTACCCTACTATTCCATACTCTCGGGACAAAGACATGCAACAACCATTGGTTCTTGGCTGACTATACCAGCGGCAAATCGATCCGAACACAAGCTGATAATCAATCAGCAGACGGGTGTGAACTGCTTGGAGGGAGTGTGGATGTGTATACGTTATTTATTGGTTGTTCTTGATGTCGATATGGTGAGCATATGCGGATTGTCACACGTTGATCTGTGCACGGCGCTTATTCTCTTGATTGATATTGAATACAGAATGCTCGCTTACATAGGCCAAAGTAGGGAACGCATTTCCAACAACTTATGTAAGCAAGGATCGATAGCTCAGTGGTATGAGCGAGGGATTGCAGATCCCTAGGTCGCGTGTTCGATCCACGCTCGGTCCTGGTTACAGTCTTTTTGTCACCTCTGACTACAGATTCAACAAGGCTGGACTTCTTTTTGATGCTCTGGGAACTGATCCAGGGTACCTAAGGAATGGACACTGGTGTGTGAGAATGGCATTTATGATAGTTAGGTCCCATGTCGTGTTTTGGAGGTCCATAATATAGTAGATAAGTACTTTCTGTAACTCCGGATGTAACATGTTTCAAGATGCCGTGCTATAACCACATAATAACCACATAGTGCTTGAAACTTGTCTCCTTTACGTCATAAAACTCGTTTCCTATAGTTCATTCCATCCGCATTCCGAGCTGTCTCAGCATCGAGATGCTCGCAGACGGGGACGAGGTCTTTGGTGTGTATCAGCTCAAGCTTCGTGTTCAGGTGAACAGTCAGATGACAGAGGCCGCGGGATGGGATGATGTTGAAATGTTTTTCTCCATTGAGGAATATCTGGATTAAATATCTACAATGGATCGAACTTGGATCATGCCGGTGACATTCACAATCTGATATGCTCCTGTAACAGCTGTACCTACCCGGTAGGTATCCGTAGCACGATGGAAGTTATTGTCGCTCCCTTCCCGTAGCTGCAGCTTTAGGGACAAAAGCCCGTGCACCCCCACCTTCCACAGCTGCAAGTTTAGCCTGTCGCGCTCTACTTCAGCAGGCTCAAGCTTTGTCGCGTCCCACTATGACAACTAAACACATCCAAACATCACAACGAACAAAACAAACATAACACAACTAGAGACAACAGAGCGGGCATCCATCAACACCAAAGACTCAAATTATTCACAAATTCTGACGCATGGAATAAATAAAACACATGACCTGATCCCGGTTAACTAACACCATTCGTGGCCACGCCACATCGCCATCATGAATTCAAGTCCTCCCAGCTCGCCCCCCCTCAGGGCTGCCTCAGCGAATCCATCACATACACCCTCAAGAACTCCCAATCGTCGCGCATTCAGCGCAGATACACCATCTGGCCGTATTTCTGTGCGTACACCTCTCGACCGCAGCGTAACCCGCGATCTCCGTGCTTCAATCCGCCGCGGCACTCCAGGTTCAGCTGTCCGCTCCAATGCTCCAACACCACACGCCAAAGCCGCCCGGAGGGCTCTCGATCAGCGAAGGACCGCCATGTTCACACCGGGAAAGAATCGAAGACGGAGTCTCATGAACCAGAGGGAGACACCACTGGATATCCTGCGCGAACTGGGTAAAATGCTTGCGCCTACAAGCAGACCTGTCGCAACCTCTTCTTCATCATCACCAGGAGACAAGCCGAGCGCATCACCAGCCCAAGAGGAACAAAGTAAATTCTATGAATACGAAGATGAAGAAGACGACTTGCCAATTGACCGACCCCGACTATCACTGCCTCTCGGCGATGACGACTCATCGAGCAGTAGTGCTGATTTACGACCACCGCGCTTGTCGCAAATCGATGACGATAACCTCACAGTGCAGTCAATAGAGATGCCAAGACGTTTCGATAATCAGTCGGCTATACCACGATTATCCAGAGGGAGCCCCGGAAGTGTGCGGGTTAGCGACTACTACAACATAGATGAAGATGACGAGACTGGTCAACAATCTGACTTTTTTCCTGGCCTGTTAGAGGATCTCCAAGCAGGCGCTGGTGCAGACGACGATATGTCTTTTGACCGGTAAGATTACCTTCCGTAATGGACTATGCAGGGCTGACTTTTGTCCAGGATCGATGCCGATCAAAGTCGGCGATTTACAGTGGGCCGTGAAAGTGATTTCAACTTTGAGATTCCTGCCGAGGTGGGAGAGCAGACGACATTTATGCTTTCAGACCCAGCCGCAGATGTACCTGCATCCTCACCAATAGTAGATCGCTCCGTCACAGAGGCAGTCGCCGCCGAAGGGCAGGAACCTGTCGGCGATGTGGTTGATTACTCCGATTCAGATGCTGGAGGAGGATTTGATATGGATGTGTTCGACTATGATGCTGGTGGTGTTGATGATCACAGCTCGATCAACGAAGAAGAGGAGCCATTACCGCTTGTCTCTGCGGCCGCCACACAAGCGACGAGACTCGCCCACTCAGCGGAACCAGAAGAGAGATCATCACGGACAAGGCCGGCAAAGAAACGGAAGCGCATATCCAAGCATGGGATTGAGTATCCATCATTACCACCGGCTTTTGTCAAGCGAGCAGCGCAGACGGCTCTTCAGTCTTCGGGGTTGAGCAACCAGCGGATCTCGGCGGATGCTCTGGATGCTCTGACGCAGGCGTCGGATTGGTTCTTTGAGCAGTTGGGTGATGATCTAGGGGCCTACGCTGACCATGCTAAGCGTAAGACTATTGAAGAGAGTGATGTTTTGACTCTCATGAGGAGGTACGTTTTTCATTCATAATGAGGAGCCTTGACTCCTTGATTTTTGACGACAGCCCCTTTCTAACTTGTTGTACAGACAACGTCAAATAGGTTCACGGTCCACCATCTTTTCCTTAGCACAGAAACATCTACCCAGAGAACTTCTCCAAGAGCTAAGAATGCCAGTACCACAGCCCGTCAAACAGAGAAGGGCAAAGAGAGTTCAGGCAGACCAGGATGACGATCAAGGGGACGTTGTGGATTATACATGAGATTCTATAATACATGTGGTGCAGAAGCGTTTGTTTTATTTTTGTGTCTCTCAGAAGCCCCTGGAACGACTTACACGACGAACCACTTCGGATGAGGGTTTCTTGACGACCATCCAAAGCATGATGGTTGTAGCAGCGGCGAGACCGTACCTGTATACCCAATTGTTTAGAGCGTGTTCGATATACGCAATAAGAGGAGGCTATGATAGGGGGGGACTTACCAGGTAAAAATGTACTGGGCATGGCTATTCCTCAAGTTCACCTCGGCAGCACGTCCGTAGGGAATACCGCGAGACTCGAAATCCACCATTTTCAAGTATTCAGGTTCTGTGATCGTTAGCGGATAAGATATCGAAACGAGCAAGAGGGGTTGGATCTTAGATGATACATACCCATAGTTGCCTCGACCCAGACAGGTTGACTGCCCGTCAGCTCTGCCATTTGCTTCACATCCGGGAAATAAAACATGCCCTTCTGAGGCTGATTCTCCGGAGTAAACATGTTCTTCTTCCACGGCTCTCTCAGCAACCCCTCCACCGTGACCTCTCCCTTTGGAAGACCATCCGGTCTCGTCCTCTGATCCCTATGCGACTTGTCGATCCAGCCACGGTTGACAAGAATCGTTGTTCCGTTTTCTCTCTCCAAGGGTGTGACGACCATGTACCCATCTGTACCGTCACGCATGCGCGGGCCGATGAGCATCTCCTGATCATGACGGAAGCGACCCGTTACTGTGACGCGGCGGTAATCGAATTCGTGAATAGCTTCGGGGTCGACAGTGGGTGGTAAGGGAAGAGGGTCGCGGATAAGTCTGTCTTCGAGCTTTGCAATAAGTTCGGTTTTCCAACCGAGGCGTTTAACCTGCCATGATCCGAGGAAGAAGGCTGTAACGGGGATGATGGCTAAGACAGTTAGTTTTTGTTCTTCTTCTTCTCTCCTGTGGGTTGATACTGTGGAGTAGTTTTTAAAGAAAAGATATGACATACCTAGAATGATAAGACCCGGTCCGTGACGCTTACCAGCGCGAACCATCTGAGGAGGACCATCGATGATGGAGACAAAGTCCGGATCCTCGACAGACGGTTGCTTCCTAGGTTCGCGCCGGAAGACGGACGATGTGAAGGGTCTCCTGGGAGTGCTGGTCTGGCCGAGGCGTGCGCATTGTGTGGTGGGTTTTGATGTGCGGAGGCTGCGCAGCAGGAGGTTCTTTGACACGTTCATGGTGACCTGCAACGCATTGAGTGACTGTTGGTGGTGAAGAAGTGGAAAGACAGACAATGATGTCGATGGTGGTGGGCTTTGTTCTGGGTTGACTTTTGGACAGGGATTGGGGATTGTCATGGCCCCACTTGTTAGTGATACGGTGATACCTACAGGTGCCTACTGCCTGTCACTTACTGTGTCTGTCTGTTGCTGATTCTTCACACATGTTGATATACTAGTAGGTAGTAGTTATTAAAATTGATAGAGATCTCAATGCTCCAATTATACACATGTAATACTATTATCCCAAAGATACCCATATAGTCCTACATAATTATCGTCTTGTCCAGGACTTAAACTTTTCTACAAATTTACTTGCACCCTGTCCCGACGAGCCATCAGCACTTGAGGGGCTCGCCTGGCCAAAAGACACTCGTCTTGGCTTCACATAATACAAATCCGACTCTCTAAATGAGTAATCGACATTCGAACTCGGGAGAGAAGGCATTTCCCAGGTCGGAGAGATCTCACTTGAGCTGCCTGAACCACTCGAACTGCTCGAACCCCGAGCATCACTTTGCCCGACGCTTCGAAAGTCACTATCCGGCGTCGACCGTCCTATTGATTTGAACTCTTGACTTCTCGTCAGTAAGCTCATGGTCGAGCTCTCAGGCCGGGGAGAGCGAAAGTATGTCCGCAGTTGTTCCGGGGAAGCAGATTCTGATCCTGACGAGGACTGTCGATAAGAATGGGTTGACGGTTCATGAGGAGTTGCTCTGCCTGCGTCACTCGACACGCCACGGATGGATAAATCTGTGACCATTGTGGGACGTTTTGCAAGCTGACGAAGGCCAAAGATCTTGAAATGTTAGCATAACAAGCACATGAACAAACACAGCACATCAACATACCTGAGGTCGCTCCCTTGGGCGTGCTGGTTCAGACTCCTCCATCTTGTTACTCATACTTTGCATCGAAAGTGTGGTGAGCTCATATAGAGCAGGGATAAGAAACAAACTGCACAAGACCGCAGCATGTATGACCAGAACGACATAGCCGAGAGCGCTGACCACCTGGTAGCTTGCCATATGAGGCAACATACCTAAACAAAGCAGCAAGATACAGCATCTAATACCAGCCAGAATCGTTGATCGACTGCGTAGGCCTGACAAAGACCAGACACAGGCCGCAAGGATTATATATGTGATCTCGGAAGCGATGAGAACAACCATTTGTGCTGTTTCGTAACGCTGCAAGGCCCCGATGGCAGCCCCTCTAATGAAGAGCAATGCAAATGTAGTGAATGTGGCAATGGTCTGATCCTTGGAGTCAAGTCCGTCAGGCTGCTCGGGTTGTTCTCTCTGGATCTCATCAATCAGAAGATATCCCATGTCTCGCGGCGTTCTCGACGACATTGCCCACCAGCATAGAGCTATCAGAACAACGACCACGACGGTTGTGATAAACGTGTAGTAGGCTGGCATAAAACCAGCACCACTAAGTTGATAGGTTGTCCATGCGGTAAGGGGCAGCATGAAGTAGCTGAGGAACACACGCAGGACGACCCAGAGAACAGCTTTGCGCTTCTCGCTAGCGAAACTTGCGGGTGTATAACTACCAGAACTTCGAAGCCAGTCGCGTGTCCACTCAAGCTGGAGTCCGAGCTGGACGATGAAGAACAGGCCAATCAAGATAACAAGCGCAAGAGTCATGATGTTGGTCCAAGTCATCATGGTGACAGGAGCACCGATGACCTGCGTCATGAGCTCGAGACCGGGGGTTCCACCAAAGGTACCGTTAATCTCATAAATGCCATCGTCGACGCCATAATACCATGATTTTCTGATAACGATGCCGTTCTGAAGCATCAACGTAGACCAGCTACTCGAACTAACGACTGGTTGAAGAAAGCCAGGGTAGCTGAGACTGAGAGTTCCTGCGAAAAAGACGAACTGAATATACGACAAGCAATCGGCTATCCTGGTGAGGTGTGCTCGACCTGTTGAGGTTTGTTGAGTGAATTGTTCTAGTTCATCATTATCGATAGGCTTCCTCAAATTTGATAATTCGTGCCACGCAGCCGAAAGCAAGACTAAGACCATGATGGATATCGGACCCCAGAAAGAGACATTCGATATGATGGAGTCAATTTCAGGGGTCATGAAGGCATCGATACAACCGATAGGGAGATTATCAGGGCCGCGAACATCAACGTTGAGGCTATAAGATGACAGAATAGCTGGACGACTGGGCTTAACTACAACGTTATAAGTCTGCAGGGGGAATCCAGTGTTTGAATTGGGGCTTAAATAATTGCGACAGGTTGAATTGATGAGTTGGCCGGGATAATAGTTTGTACCACTCAGAGAGGTCATTGCCAGGCCGACTGACACATTTTGTTGGTTTGAATCATAGCAGGACTCCAATCCGGAATATCGAGCATTAAATTCCAGAGACAAAAGTGTCTCATCATGAATCTGTTCGAGGAATAGCCTTAGACCCTGTGGTTCAAGTGTTGGATGGGATGAGAGTGTTTTGCCTGCTGAGACAAGATGTTGGAGGCAGTCTTTGGATTGTACATATGCGGCAAATGCAGACCGAGAGAATAGAAGAAGATTGATAAATAGTAGCCGCCAGGGAAAGAGAGATATGCGAAATTGATGATACAAAGGAAAGAAAAAGGTAGCAGACATGGCCGCCGGTGATGGTGAAGTGAAGGAGAGGAAGATGATAGAGACAGAGACAGGGACAGAGACAGAGGCATGAGAACTGGACAGGGGAGGTAAGTAACTGCTCAGCCTAGAAAAAGTCTGATGGAACCAAGTGGAGGCTTTCTGTGCAGGACCAAACAGGGAGTTACAGCCGCTAAGACCCCTAAAATTCTTGATTTCCCCAAAGGTTTGTAACCCCGAAATAGTCGGGCCCATTAATTTGGACACTACCTAGTCCGATCCAAGCAGTGATCGGCGACATCATGGACCAGGGGTTCGCTTTGGCCGATACTTTATATAGACTAAAACCTGAGCGTGTGAGTTGTGGATGTTGATCTGGGTAGTTTCATCTATGACAGATCCTTGGGATGTATCAATTGAAGCTATATGCTAACAAATACTATCCAGTCATGTATTGTTGAGGTTACCAACCGGTGCCAACGAGTTGTGTTGAGTGAGGTGCCATTGATTTTGAAAATCCATACAAGATGGCTCTAAACATACGAACTTACAAAAAAGTTCTGATAACGATCGATAACGATCCATTGTATACAACAGCTTCACGATATGGAATTCCCACTGAACGACTCCCCTTAACACCACTTCTGATATCATCTACAGATTTCAAGCAAACGCAATTCTCTTACAAACAGCATCTTAATTGATGTTCTATTGTTGTTCATGGGCAGTATTCTATAATATGCACTCTCATGTTGCCCTCTCTATCCATGATAGTTACAAAGTGGCAGGTGACAGTTGACACTGGCCGTTTGCTCCTTCCTTAGACATACCAGCAAAATAAATGCTGAATTTATGAAGACCTTTCTATAGAACTAGACCATTATTAGCTCAAGCAAACCATCAAACGCTTCATCCCCCCTATTGACACCATGGATATACCCAATGCCAGCCTGAATCAATACGAAAGGATTCCAAGAGATGATGAAACCATTTCTCAACATACTTTACCAATTTACCTAAAACCACATCACGAGACATCTTGTCTCGTCTCATCATCACTGATAACTCTCTCACCTTTATTTGATACGATCAACATATTTAAGCCTCTGCTCCAATGGATTCCTGTGCCACTTGCGGCAAAGATGAGTCCGAGGTTCTGCTTGGTTGCTGCCCCTGGTGCTTGAACGTCTACTACTGCTCTCGCGGATGCCAGCGAGTTGGATGGCGGCGAGGCCATTCCGAAGTCTGCAAGACCCATCGCAGCATTCTCAAGGAAGTCGAGACTACCAAGACCCCTCCGGTTCTGTCTCCAGCTAAAGGCATCAAAGGCATCGCCAAGCCCTTCACTCGCCTCAAGAACGGAACATTTCTCCACAACCGTCTCAAGATGGATGTCTTTCGCATTCTCATTGATGCCTATCGTCTTCGTGCCGATGATACCAAGCGAATCGAGATGGCTGTCGAGGCTGGCGGTATCTACAACGGCAACGTCAACAGCATTATTCCTTTCAAGCGGTTCCTCCGTCGTGCCACTCGCGTCCCGGGACTTCTTCCCGGCTGGTGGAACGATGACAAGCAGAAAGACTGTGCCCGCCTCGGACTTGACAGAACCCAGTGGCACGACCTTCATGTTACTATTGACAGGGAAGATGTCGAGGAATATTACGAAGACACCAACTTTGCTCTACAGCTGCGACTCCTCGCCGAGAAGATCGAACGACGAGGACTTGGAGGAGTCAACGGGAACGAGACCAGGGATTTGATGGCCTCTATGGAGGTCGACGAGTGGGTTGAGGACGGCTGCTACTAAGAAGGAACAAGGATCTAAAGGGATTGTATTTTGGGCCAAAGTGTTGAGTCTACAGGTGGTACAGTGCATTCAGGGGGATGGCAAGACTTTCTGACACTCGAAGAAATCGGTGCGACGCAAAACAGGAACTCGGAATACGAGAATGACGAGATATATGTCAATTTTGTCAATGATGACTAAAGCAATTTCAACCATTATCAGATGTAGCTGATTGTTGTGGCTGCTGACGTTCATGTGGTCAGGGGTTCAACAGGTTATCGTATATTTCAATCCAACCCTGTGTATCTCATTGAGGGCGGTCTTACAAACAAGTAGAATTTCTCCATTGTCCTGGAACTACAAAGTTGGTCTCCCTTTCCTGGCGTCATTTTCATTACTAACTCTTGAAAAAGGTCCGAGCTATGGTCACTTCCCTATTTGAAAAAAACGTCTATGGCTATCAGGCAATAGTGTCGGGTCGATTCTTGGAAAAATTCGACAATCCATCAGCATCCCCGGAGGCTCCCCTCTCAATCAAGTATTGTTCTTTCGTGTACAACTCCGCGGAAGAAGAGCTCGATAACCTGCAGAGATTCATCTTCTCCTGACTATTTGGACAACGTGTGAGGGGCTTACTTACATGGGAGTGAAAGGGGACTTTGAACCTAAGAATTGTGCTATCGAGAGTCTAGTTGAAAAACCGAGAGAACTATTGGGCTTATGATGACATTGCTGTCAATTCCGATTAATTTTGATAGCCAAAGACATACAGCATTACGAAGCTCTTAGTTAGATCATGAAACTCGAAATAATTGGTTTTCATTCCTGTTTGTCTATGGTTTTTCTAATCATGGCCTCGATCTGCTGCCACCGACGCCGTAGCAACTCTCGCTGACTTTCATAGTCCCCCTCGATCTCATCTATTTCTTGCAGCGTCGTATGTATCTTTCCCAGATACTCGTTCAGCGCTGTTAGCAAAAGCTCATCCACAGCTGCTTGAGATGAACGGCCGTCGTCCTCAGCATCGAGGAACCGCTGCCATTGTCTCTGCGTGCAGCATAGCATCCTCAGCGCAACTTGGGTACGGTGGCATCCGAGTGTCTCATCGTCGAGAGTGTAGCGTCCTAAGAAGCCGATTGTTTCAAGATCAGATTTTTGGGTCTTGCTCAACTTGGGAAGAATCACATCATCGAGAAAGACCTCGTCCCAGCGATTCGTGTCGAGGATGAAGCCGTATTCGGTCAGGAGAAAATCGTTGGAGTGGGGTCCGTACGACACGTAGACTTCCTCGCCTGTCTTGTAGACACGGTCTGTCACGATGCTATATCCTGTTGGGGTGTAGGATAGCTGGCAGCCCTGGTCAGCGTGGTTGAAGAGATCAGCTGCGGGCATGCAGACGAGTCGATCTGAGTGTGCGTACGTCTTCATCTTTGGCATGCTGTTGTAGAAGGTTCTGGTGTTGATGAGAACCCACGAGTAGAGATAATCATGGCGTGTCAGTTTAGGAAAGTTCTTGAGAACGATGTCGCACTCGCGTCGGAAAGCAGCAGTTTGATTGCTGAGGAGATCCCTCGCCCGTTGTGGTAGAAGGGCTTGTAGCTCACTCGGCCACATCATGGGCATACCTGCCTCAAGATCCTCCCTTGTGGGGAGGACAGTCCTCCAGATTGCATAGTCGTCACTATCATCCAGGGCAATCTCTGCGGCTAATATGCCGTGAACGGAGACCCCCTGAAGGGCATCTGAGATGTGTTTTGGTACTGTGTCTATGGTACGTAGGGCCTTTGTGGGCACAGTGAGAATAGCTTCGTTTGCCTGATGGGAGTCAGATGATATGACCTTGTTTCGATTGTGATAGGGGACTTACTCTAACATCACGAGTTGCGACAACACCGATGCCTCGCCCAGGAAGAATTCGAGGTTCAACCCCTTTGAGCTTGACGCCTTTGCCTTCTGCCCAGGGAAGAAAAGCTTTATCGATGGACATTTCTTGAACTTCAAGCACACTACCTTTAGAAGTGAAGTTTCTCAACAAGAACGGGTTGAAGAATATGAGAGAAGATGCTGAATTGTTACTTTTATTTCTTATTTTCTTTCCATTTCTTCCCTTTTTCTTGCACTTAGATGAGTAACCTCCAATCGTAAATTATCCACTGAATGGCGAGCTTCAACGGCTGGTTGCGGGATGAGTCAGCCCTCCAAGCATCGCGGTGCTTGTCAGTAGATGGGGCCACGTGACGCTAGAGGCGTCATAGCTCCCTTGGATGTTTCCCAGAAGAGGAATGAAACGTGGGAGCTTCCAAGATACGTCTGTTTCCATATTCACAAGCTCACCTTCACATTCGTATCCACATTCACATTGTTGTAACAACAAAGCGTCGTTCTGTTCCTGTTTGTTTTCTGTTTCTATTAAGCCCAGGTTGATACTCTCATTGACATTGACACTATACTTGACATTGCATCTCTTGATATCCCCCCTCATCCTAGCTTTGTCTGACTGGACCGGACTGGACAAAGACACATTTCACTCTTAGCTTGACCAACGACGAGATTCAAGAACTACCACTTAGTTTTATCGCTCTTACACATTGCTGTGGATGAAATCTATCCTCTTACATCATGTTTTACGAAGGAACATTACAAGAAGGCATCTCCACTGCAGTAGGCCAACAGAAGCTTGTCCTATGCTTCGTTACTGGTATGTGGTCACCCCTGCTCATGACAGCAGCCGCTAACGGCCTCAACAGACAAAGGTGAAGAAAGCGAGCTTTGGGAAAATGACTTTCTGGCGGATGAATTGGTGAGTCTATAACATTGCACCATATGCCGTCTTTACTAACACTTCACAGCTGAATGACTTGCTGAAAGATCATGCTGTGGCTCTCCGTCTTGAAGCTGGGTCTGAGGAGGCCGGCTACTTGGCACAAATCTTTCCACTTCCCCGGACACCGACAGTTGTCATCATTAAGAATGGAGAGCTGAAAGAGTACATTACGCCTGGTGCTACCAAGGAAGACTTTATCCGAAGAATTCAAACTGCCTTTGACTCAGCACCTCAACCGGCTCCTTCGGTGGTACAACCATCTGAATCATTAGCCATCCCAGCACAACCTGAGCCGGCCGCAGCTCCTGCTTCAGCCCAGGAACCTCCAGTAACACAGCCAGCTCCTCCCAACACGTCGTCATCTGAAAGTGTGCGCCGAATACTTGCTGAGAGAGCGGCGAGACTGCAGGCCCAGAAGGAAAAGGCCGAAGCTAAGGCCAAGGAGGACCGCGCAAAGAAAGAGGAGAAGGCCAGGGCCGACGCGGAAGCCGGTCTGGACACTAATAATGCCAAAGCGCATAAACAGGCCGAGACTCTCAAGAAGCGTCGACAACAGGAAGAAGAGGAGCGAAAGCGAATCATTAAGCGTATCGAAGATGACAAGGCTGAGCGGAAACTGCGCGCAGCAGAGCGAGAGCAGCAGCGTGTAGACAGTATCAAGGGCGGTGACGTTGCCGCTGCCCTGACGAATGCCCCGGCCAGCAAGATACCCACATCAAAGGCCAGCGGGATGACTGCTCTCCAAGTAAGGCTCTTTGACGGGTCTACGTTGAGATCACGATTCGAGAGCAAGTCACCGCTCAAGGACATCAGGAAATGGATCGACGAAAACCGAACCGATGGAGCTCAACCGTACAAGTTTAAGCAGGTTCTGACACCGTTGCCCAACAAGAATATTGACGACACCGAGGAGAGCCAACCCATCGGAGAGCTGGGTCTTTCACCATCGTCAACCTTGGTGCTCATCCCAGTCAACAAGTACACCTCAGCGTATGGGGAGCCTTCGCAGAACATCTTTCAACGACTCATCGGGCTCATCATGGGTTTCTTTACCTGGTTGCTTAGTCTCTTTGGAGCCAATGGGTCACAAGACACAGATCGGGAATCTGACGACGAATCCCCCGGACCATCCCGAGAGCAACCCCAAGCAGAGGGTTTGCGTAATAGGAATCGACGAGACCAGCAGCTATACAATGGCAACTCTGTAAGTCTATCATGTCAAAGATGATGCATTTCTTCAGTCATTAACAGATGGCACCTAGCTAAACTTTGAGCCGCGTCCGGACGAGGATAAGGAAGGTTAGAGATGTCCCATGAAGAGTGGGAGATGTTTGGTATTTTGGTATTATACAGTGGATAATGCTGAGTTGTAAGAGTAATTTCATTCCCAGCCCGTTTTGCGCGCACGCTATCAAGGGAGAAATCTATCCAGATTCCCCCAATGCTATTCTTTTATACCGTTTTTTTCTTTCCTCGTTACATAGATTTGTCCTCCTCATGCTGAAATCCCCTCCGTTCGTTACACATCGCAGGTCGACATTTAGTTGTTACCGGCAGCGGCCTGGCAAGCCTTGAGCTGCTCAAGGTACCAGTTGCAGATCTGCATGTTTCCGTTGTTATCATCCATGCACTTTGTGAAGTTCTGGGCGGCACCGGCGCAGTTGTTGGTGTTGTACTGGTCCTGGGGGGCAGCCTGAGCCTGAGCCTGGACGGGAGCGGGAGCAGCCTCGGAGGAGCCGCCGGAGAAGAGACCGGTGATGGCGTGGCCCATGGAGGAACCGATGGCGACACCGCTGTGAAAGTAGGTTAGTCGGTGTTTTTTTTGTGAAGTCACAGTTGAAGTCCGGAGCTATAAAGCCGAGGACCTCGAGTATGGCAGACAAGCCATTGCGAAATGTGATGAGGGTGAAAATGGAAATGACTTACGCAGCAGTAGAGGCCATCTGGCCAAAGAGACCAGGGCCCTGAGAAGGAGCAGCCTGAACGGGAGGAGCGACGTGAGGAGTGGGAGGAGCAGCGGCGGGAGGAGTAGCCATGGTGGCGGCAGGGCGAGACTGCTGAGGAGTCTGGGTAGACGAAGTAGCAGTAGGGCGCGAGGGGGCGCGACCGACGGAACGTTGACGAGGCATGATGATTGATGTGTTTGTGTGGTTTGTTGCTTGTGTTTGAGAAGGGGAAGTATCGGGAGGTGCAAGTTAAAGTGGTTGATATAACAATAACGAAACACGAGGCAAAAGCCGGAAGGGAAGAAAGTTCGTGGAGAAAGAGAGAATTGTACTGTACTGGAAGAAAGATTCCCGGGACTCGGGGACCTGGGGCGGGTTTAGCTTGTGTTTTGGACCAATAGGGGACCGCGGGTTTACAGTGTGATGTGGTTTTTGACGGACGACCCTCTCCTCGGCAGAAGGATGGCGGCGGGTTAGTTGATGTGGACTTTTGGGTGCCTGGCAGGGTGAGTTTGCCTGGGAGGTGCCTGAGAGGTGCCTGGAAGTTTAGGGGAATTTTAGTAGAGTATGTTCTAGCTGGTTCTGCTGCTTGGTGCTCAGGTACAGTGATCTGGATGAGGTGGATATTAAATGCTGAATTATTTAATTGATAAATAAATGAATGAATATCTTTTTCTGTCTTAATAGAGTAAAGGTTTAACAGTAAAATGTCAAGGACAGTCGGTGAGGATACTTGTATGTCTGTCTCTATTCATGCGGCTGGTTTGTATATCATGACCAATGCAATGTCCTCTGTCTAAAGAAACCAAACACCAAACGCCAGCCCTGACTCCAAGCAATGTCCTTTTCTTTCTTTTTAGATGGCGGCAACATGTGTCACCACTATTACTTTGCTCCCTCCTATGCCCTTCTCTTGTTCTTCTTACTCTTCTTCTGCTTCTTTCCCTCTTTTGACACAGAAGTATCGGAAGACTGCGCGGTTGAAGCATCGTCAGCAGGTCGTTTCCGATTCTCCACAGACTTGAGAAGAGCCTGGGCTCGCTCCTCTGCGATCTTCTCTGCGAGTTTGCTGCTGATGGATTTGTTGTCGGCCTGCTAACAAGTCAGCGTTTGTTTCATGAGTGTCCAAGGGAAGACTCATGACTTACCAGATCAGCCTTGAGGATACGTGCAGCGGCTTCTTGGTTGACTGTCAAGTTCCGTGACTCAGCTGGCGTTTCAGCTGCCTTGATCTTTCCAAAATACTGTTGAACTCGCTTGAGTTCAGCGAAGACGGCGTGGTTCTGTGCATCTGCGCCTTCCAGCTTGAGTGAAGCTGTCATGAAGTTAGTGGTGATCTCACATAGAGTAAGAGGGCCATACGTACAGAATAGTAAAGACTCGATAGCATAAGCAGTCAGTGAGAATAGTTTGGCCTTGTCCAGGAGAGGTAGTTGAGACGCCATGCCTTCGAGGTTACCCAACAGAGGCTGCAGAGTTTCTTCAAGATCATCAAGCTGGCCATCTAGCTTGTCTAGATCCGGTATGATATCTTTGACGTCTGACATTGTGATTTCTTTTGTTTATAGAAGAACACCGGGATGTAAAGGTGATGTTATGATGAAAAGACAGGCCGTCTAATTCAAGTTGAATATCGCGAAGAAAGAAACTTGATGTCTGTATCCCGAAATGGGTTAGTGTAAGCTCAAGCCACCCACCTGTGGCTGCTTCGCTCTGTGGCGGGGTTATGCATGTAGTGAAGTAGAATGATATTAAACAAGAACTGCTTAAGCATCAGGAGTGGAATATGACAATCTCAAAAGTCATTCTTGGTTAGGAATGGTAGGCATTGGTAAGTTGCCTCATACAAATATTGTTCGCGAACATCACACTCAGTTTCCGTGAGAGTAAAGATGGTCCTTTATACAATATCGACGAGTACCTTGACTACTAAGGTAGGTAGTAAGTGGATTTCCTTCATTGACTGACCTCAAGCATTGGCCAATAACGTTAGCACTAAAGCCTGTCCAGATGATCCCTCTAAAGCCAACGAAACCTTCCCTCTGATTGGTCGCATTACAATTCTTTTCCAGCTCGAGAAAAAAACGGACGGGCTTTGCCTCCTCGGTTCAAGCATATCTAAATCGTCCATCACTATACACAATTAATTCACTCCTTTCAACGCATCAACGATTTTATACAACACCGCCATTAACGAACCGCCTCCTCCAATCCGAATAATCTCCCCTTGTAATTCTTATCGGTTACTCTTCTACATAACGACGATTTACGGCCTCAATCAACACTTCATGCGCGTATTCACCCTGTGATAAAAAGCCCTCCGGCTATCTTACGGCCATCCAATCCTCACCTCTTTTCCTTCCACTCCTACTCCTCCACTCTCAGTCACAACCGCCAAACTGGCGGCCTTACCTCGCTCGCGGGCGACCGCACGAATAGCCAGCAGGTCGACCCGATGGTTACGGCATAACACCCTGGACGGTCGTCCGGCCACTTCGCGATCATTTGCGTCTGCCGCGTCGACCACTCATCATAAAAAACCCGAAGCTACACCTCCAGAACTCGCCGGCCTGCCACCATCAACAAGGCCATGGCAGGGCTCAGAAACAAAACTCCAATCAGTCACTCCTACTTCTACAACACCCTCCTCACGCTTCTACGTCCCTTCCGTTGTCCTTCCCGCCGAATCAGCCAAGTCAGGACCTGTCCACAAAATTCATATTCTCGGAGAAGATGTACGGTCACGGTTCATTGCCCATGCGCTATGTAGTGTTTACGATTCTGTTGAGATGTTATCCTTCCGGGATAGGCCCAAGTCTCGGTACACATACGTTGAGAGATCCCAATCACAGTTGGCGAGAAGGAATACTACCTGGACAGAGAAGAACGATGCTGTGGCTGTAGAGGCTGATAAGGATGATAAATCACACATCGATCGATTGGTCGTCACTGGGCGTGGATTCGAGGCTGTCAAAGCGCTAGCTTCTGTCAAGGACCGAGTCGACGAGAAGACCAACATCTGCCTCCTAAATGACGGCATGGGTGTGCTGGAACAAGTCCGTGAGAAGATATTCACGGATACGAAAGCCGAACCCGCCTTCGTGCTTGGACATATGAGTCACTCACTGGCTTATAACAGGAACCGCTTCTCTGCCAAAGAGCTCAAGCCTGGCCGGACTGTATTTACACATGCCAACTCTATCCTGGATGCCAAAAAGGACCTGCTTCCATCACAAGACCAGGGCAACTTTCTCCGGTCGCTGCGGCAGGCCAAAGAACTCACGGCGAAGACGGGACCTTATCATCAATGGCTGAAGTTCAAACTACCGTCAATGATCTTTACGGCCGCTGTGGAGCCTATCTGTGTACTGCTGGATTTGCCATACAATCAGCTGCTGCACAACAGATCGGCCCAGAGTATGATGAACCAGCTTTTGGCTGAGTTGACGACTGTTGTGGACAATCTACCGGAAATTGAAGGGTCGACCGAGCTGCGGGCTTTTGTGCGAGGTGAGGAGCTGAAGAAGTTCTGCTATCGCCGGATTAACGGAAAAGTCGACGCTCCCAGCGATTTGCAGAAGCGAATCGAAAAGGGTCTACAGACGGACATGAACTACCAGAACGGCTACTTTATCAAGAGGGCCAAGGCACTGGGCATTGATATGCCATCAAACAACCTCATGATGCAGATGGTCAAGGCGAGACGAGCCGAGGCCATCGCGAAAAGGAAATCTTTCGTTCCGGTGGTGGGGACGACGAGCAATGCGCCGATAACGGATGAGTCGGAGAATATCATGGGTAGCAGTAGAGGCGTCTTTATTAAATGAAGAGATGGTGTTTTTGAAATGTACGGATATTGTATTGGAGTATGATGTGTAAACATGGCATTGGTAAACATTTGGATACAGATTAGAATTACATATCAAAGGATCGTACGCATATCTTCTCATTTTAACATCAATTCATGTGAGCTTAGACTCCTCGTCTTTGTTCTTGATCATGGCCTCGATAATCATGGCATGAGCTTGGGTGGTCATGTGACGTGTAAAATGCCCCTCCATTAGGCGTGGGACCATCCCCGCGATAGCTTTAGGTTGAGTATTGACTGATATTACTTTTTAACTGACCTTGACCAAGAAGAAATATTCTGACGTCGCAACATAACTATGGATGACGCCGAACTTGAACAGGTATATATACACTCTCCAGCTTCCTATATGTGTGCACATCTTGTCGCTAACAAATACCAAAGATCCGACAAGCTCGTCTAGAGCAGCTCAAAGCCCAAGGCGGCGGCGGCGGTCCCTCCAACCAACAAGAACAACAACAGAGACAGTTTGTCCCCCCAACCCTTCTCACTCCTGTGCTATACCTTCTCTAACAGCGCCTATAGACAAGCTCAACAGAACGAAGCCCGACAACACATCCTCAACCAGATTCTCCACCCCGAAGCTCAAGACCGCCTCGGCCGCATCCGTCTCGTGAAGGAGGACCGCGCGACAGACATCGAGAACAGGCTCATCACGCTGGCGCAGACGGGGCAGCTGAAGCAGAAGGTCACGGAGGCGCAGCTCAAGGAGCTGTTGAATGCGATGGCGGATAACAAGGAGGAGGAGAAGATTGTGGTGAGTAGGAGGAAGGCGTGGGATGATGATGATGATCTGGATTTGTGAGGGTGCTGGTCAATTTCAAAACAATTGCGGATGACCTTCCTTTTCTTCTTTTCTTTTTCTTCGTTCAAGAGCCGGGATGATGGATATATGACTATCACAACCTATTCAAGTATATGAACATGCATTGCTTGCTTTCATTGTACAAACCGGCATCACACAATTATAGTGGTCAAGTACTAATACAATGTACACCCAAACATTACAGCAAATATACACAAAATCCTACAATTGTCGGATTAAAACCCCTGTGTCTTGAGCCCCTTCAGCCTCTTCTTCTCCTCCTTCTCCCTCTTCCTGATGGCTCTCAGATCAGGTGGTCTCTCGACACCCAGCTCGGCTCTCAGCACATCTACATCATCCTCTAACCTCTCCTCCCAGAACACATTGATGATCTCCTTTGCTCTAGCTCCGTTCTTGATGGCCCATGGTAGATAAACAGAAGCGAACCGTTGTCTCTCACTTCGTTTCATAGTGGCGGCTGCAAAGATGCTCAGACCTGTCATGGGGAGCAGCGTGTTGGAGAATTCAAACGCCTTGAGAGCAATTTCACCCTCTCGCACGATAGGTAGACCAGTCAGGGCATGGTAAAAGTCGTGGCATTCGCGATAACGCTGCATGACGTAGGCGCACTCTTCGTCGTCGATGTAGCGCACGGCTGAGCGGGTATCTGGTGAGACGCCCTCGCGATCAAGCCAGCCTACGTAGGCGCGGCCAACGGAATTCTCGGGGAGAGCGCGCAGGGCATCGAGGGAGAGTGTCTTTGAGGAGATTCGAGGGCGGGCACGGAGAATACGCCTGCCTGTGGGGTCTGCAAGCATGGCGTCTCGCAGACGGTATATGAAGTAGGGAGTGGCAGTAGCTTCGCCTGTCGCAGCGATGAGGTCTGCAAGTAATTAGAATTAGCTTGTGATTGATGACGTTGAGAGCATATGTTGGATTTACCATGACGATAAGGGTCAAAGAATGACATGACACTCGCACCGACAGCTAATCCCAACCGTTCGACTTTGGTAAGTGGTACATGGCCTGGATAGTTTGGTGGTGGACGATTTAAGCTTGTAAAGCTGCGCGAGGAGGACGATGGTGAAGAGGAGGAGCAGGATGCACAGATGGCAGCTCGGATGGCATGACGAGAACCCAGCGAACGGATCCTGGGGAGAGCTGCCTCCATTGTGAAGTCTGGGAGTCAATTGACTGTAGTATGTGAAAGGGAAGTGAAGGTAGGAGCTTATGAGGGCTCGTATGATCGTCACTGAATTGGCATGGATGAGGAAGGATGTTCGGGATCGGGAGAGGTGGGGCCGTGGTACCTAACTAATCGAATCTCAGTGTCTACTACTCTGTAGTAGGTGTCAACCCCTCTATACAGTGACACCCTTCCCTAGGTACCTTAGGTTAAGTTAAACCAGTTAGAGAGGGCTTGCAATGGAAAGCCATGTCATCACAATTCAGCATTCTCAGATGTCCTGAATTTTCTGTGCGCACATAACACCAGCAGGGTCGAATTACCCATCGTTCTGTCACGTACCTGGAACTCCCTGAGCCATGGCTCCGCAGGTTACCAGTTGGGACGAGTTGCTCTGGGTGTCTGAAGAAGACGACGAGGACACGGGAGACTTCCAATATACCATGTTCGCAACGGTGGAAGACGACATGATATACTACGGCCAGTTGAACAAGCACAAGGTGGACATCTCATTTCAGCATGCTACCGACTCCCTTGCTCGAATCCCTGATGCGGAGATCTTTCCCCAATGGCCTCAAGGTCTCAACCTCACTGAGGCCCCTGGGGAGCTCCTACCAGACATCTTCATCAAACGGCCTAGGCTGGCGCTGTATGATATCTTCTTAAAGCATAAAGTCGTGCATCTCCTTCCCAAAGGGTTGGTGGAAGAGGCAGAGGCGATGGAAGTGCTGAGGAGCCAACCTCACCCAAACATTGTTGGATATCATGGCTGCCATGTGCGACGGGGCTACATCACTGGACTCGTGCTCGACCGACACCCCCATGACTTGAAAAGCTACCTAAAGGTTGGCCACATTATCCAGAATAAAGAGCACTTCTTGAAATCACTGGAGTCGGCAATTGTTCACTTACACTCGCTTGGCTGGGCCCATAACGACCTCAACCCCGCAAACGTCCTCGTGGCAGAGGACAGAAGACCCATTCTGATCGACTTTGGCTCCGCTCGTAGGATTGGGGAGAAGTTGTCGACCAGTCGTGGTACGAAAGGTTGGATCGATTGCGAGATGAAGGACTATACGACGTCCGAGACGCGACATGACACTTCAGCTCTCACCAAGTTTCGTACGTGGCTAGCCAACCCAACGTTCGAGGATTGAATAGTGCCACACAGAATTTAGTGATGGCATTGTTCGGTGGCATCGTGTTGTAGGGCATGGCACTAGGGTTAGATGGAAGATGGATATCTGGACGGAACATGGACGACTGTAATCCGCTTCATCTGTATCTGACTACGACCCTCCATATTGTCCTGCTATCGATACCACCGCCATCGCACTCAATTCCAGACCGCCCAAGCTATTAGGCGATCATTCCTTCTTGAAGAAAAGCCGCCCTCAACGCTTCCAAGGTCGGAAGCAGTTTCGAGTTGACCGTCAAACCCTAGCAGGGAAGCAAGAAGGAATCCGTAAAAGGCTCGCCCGGCTGGCGGAAGAACCACCGTCGTCCATTCTGCCGAGCTCGATGCTGTCGACGATCCCAGCCGTATAGTTTCACCCTCCGAGGGTTGATAATAATGGAAGTAAGAGTTATTTATCATCCCAGCTACTCCCTTGGACCTCTCAACCACGGGTGAAAATAGAGCTGTTCAGCTTCAAGACGCTCTTCGGGAAGCCAGTCGAGGACACATTCGAGGAAGCTGAGGAATAAGTTCTTGTCCTGGCCTACAGCATCGCCAACGAGGGAGCTCAATTTGTGCCTGTCAGGTAGAGGAACCTGCCCTATCCATTGACCTAGATGCGATCAGCCGGGAACGACAAATAACCTACCCGTCCTTGGACCTGGCACTTACCATATTGATCCCAATATTTGCGAGTTTCTTCACTCCTTCCAAGAAACTCAGTCGGTGGGGGACCAAGAAGCGCTGCCATGGCCGCAAGGTGGTGAGCATCGTTCAACTCGTGGGATTGTGAATCGTAAACACGAAAAAGGCCTTCTCGTTTGAGAAGACTCCAGGCCTGCACACGCATGTCAGCCAACCGAGTCAACGGAGTATTCACTAAGCAGGTATCTCGTACCAAAAGGCCGGTGCTCCATGTGTCTACGTGTCTACCCCATAGCATCTTGAGAATCACCTCGGGTGCACGGTACGGTAACGGCATGGCATTTCCAGTGTGCCGACGCCAGATTCGTGCTTGGCCCAGGTCGCATATGGTCAACGCGCCTGCACCTCCTAGAAAGTTGTGGGAAACGTGTATAATCTGTTGACCGACCCTCTTTCGTGCAGACGGGGTCTTGATCTCGTTCTCCCCAACCTTGGCTAGTATGGACTCATCCTTGATAGCTATGAGCAGGTTGTCCGAATGAAGGTCTATTCAGTGCATCGTCAGAGCAATGGCAAGGGATATGAAATGAGCTTTCTTTACCGGTGTGTACTATATCAGCGTCGTGGAGGTAGCTGAGTCCGAACAACTCCTGATCCAGGGCCTTTGTGACGATTTGCCGAGGAAACACATAGCCAGTCTGGATATCTTGAAAACTTCTGAGGCTCATACCCAATGGCGTCATGACGAAAACTACATGCTTGCCGTAGGGGCCTTCTAAATCGAATGATTCTCCAAGTTCTCGGACATATTCTTGCCCGGGGTGTTACTCGCGCGGCTTGAAGCCGGCTAGATGCGAGTAAACTTGCAATTCTCTGTCGGGTTTTGAGGAGAGTGTGTGAATCTTGAGTGCCCGGTATCTCTGTTGTCTGAGGAAGAAGACGTGTCAACCAAGTAGTTGAAAGGGAGGGTGTGTTGTGGATAAGACATGACATACATAAGATCACGAGCCAGCCATACGGTTGAACTCGTACCGTAGCCGAGTTTCGCGACTACCTGATATCGACCACGGACGACATCACCTATACGCATTGGGTAGTAATCCTCCCGTCGATAATACGGTAGTCTCTCCTCCTCTATCATCAAGGAAGGGGTAATCACTTCGAACCCGGTACTTGGGAATTGTCGTGGCGACAGCCGAGTTCCTTGAGAGAGAGACCGCCGCATCTTGACTTTGCCGAACCGAACTGAAGTTCGCATCATGTTCGAAATTGGGAGAGAAAGACGCGATCTTAGAAACATTATGCCAGGACGGTACTGTCATGATATGCTAAACCAAGGGATGATTTTTGTTTGTTGATGTGAGTAGAGGAATAGTGCATACTGCTCAGGTACTAGTACTGTTAATGTTAATAGAAGCTTTGGCGACAGGTAGGAGGCAATGGTTGGTTGGAAGAATCATATGTCAGTATGCAATATGGTCATTCCCTTTGACGTGAAATTCGTCTACCGCATACTGGTACCGAATTGCATACAATCAATAAACGCTTTATTACGCCAGTACCCTAGTAGTAGCCATTACAAAATACAACCTTGATCTATGATACACAAACAGTGCTTGCTGCTTGAGCCCCAAGTTACCTCATACTTCTCACCACCATATCATTGACTGATATTCCTCCCATCCTTATACACAGCATAGATAAGATTCAGATTATGCTGCGTATGAAAAAAACCGATTCAACACAATTTATACATCTTCTGACGTAGAGAAGTCACGCCCATGCCCTACTCGGGTCGAGGCCTCTTTGCGCCGTGAGGGTTTCCCCAGTCACCACCACCTTGGTTCTGGTTGAAACCAAACCCAGGGTTGAAGTTTTGCGGCATTCCTTGGAAACCTGGACATCATCAGTATCATGCCCACAGCAGAGATCCAGAAAAACTTACCGGACATTCCATTGGGTCCCATCATGCCCATGCCCATGTTACCTGGCATACCCATAGGCATGCCACCCATGGGATTCATACCACCCATCATGCCTCCTCGGCCTCCTCTCATGCCACCTGGACCACCACGCATACCACCGCCCATCATGCCTCCACGGTTGTTGAAACCAAAGTTGTTACCGCCTCCCATGGGTCCGTTGAATCCTCCGCCCATGTTAGGGTTGAATCCCATGTTGTTATTGTTGTTGAAGTTACGGTTGAAGTTGCCCTGGTTCATTCCACCGCGGTTGTAGCCACCTCGGCCGCCTCTGAAACCACCAAAGTTATTGCCCATGTTACCACCACCGCGATCGTTATACTGGCCGGGAGATGGTCGACTCTGGTCCTTGCCGCGGGCTGGAGCATCCTTGGGAAGTGTCTTGAAGGGGTTGATGCTGGGGTTCCAGTAAGTCAAGGTCACCTTCTTTTGATTCGACGTGTCAGCCAAGATCTGCTCGATGCAGTGCTTGGTGGCTGTCGCTGCTTGAGGCGAATTAAATTCAAGATACACTTGTCTGCTGAAGTGTCAGTAACTCATCATACTGATCCCTCCATCCACTCAGCATGTCTGCACATACCCCTTGCTTTTGCCATTGACTTTGTGTTCGCTAAACGTGATGTCCTTAACCTCATCCTCGCACTCAGCTTGTCTGGCCCATCCCCGGATATCGTCATCTGTGGTCCACCAGTTGAGCTCTGAAATCATAACAGCTGTCGTTGCGCTCTGGTCTACTGGTCGGTCGTCCTCTTCGGGCTTTCTCTTGACGCCTTGTTGCGATGGGGCAGAATGGTGGGCTGAGTCATGTCCTCCACCATCGTGCTTATCATCATGATGCTGCTGGTGATGGTGATCGTGATGCTCATCCATGTTCTGGTCATCATGACTCCCTTGTTGGTGATTGTCCGCCTGGTAGTCATGGTTTCCATCATCCCGATGACCTTCCTGCTGGTCGTTGTTGGCATCGCCATAGAAATCGATCTCAAAATCCTCCTCGGCCATTGTGTTCGATTAGAAAGTACGGGGCACTAGATTAATTGCCGGCAAAGATTGAATCTAGGCAAAGACTTTAAAAAGATATGGTATTAGCTCTCGAGATACACGAGTCACCCTTGAGTCATTCATGCTCCAAGCAGCTACTCTTCACTCCTCCAAGCACCATCTAGACCAGTTGGTCCCAGTCCAGCTACAACAAGAGCAAAAGAGAACAAGACAGACAGGGCTGGAAGTTTGTGATACGTACAATCCTCGAATAACAAGAATGAGGTCAGGACGATGCCTGATATAACAAGATTTTTTGGGTTTTTCTTCTTGGAAGATCCCGATAACTGAGAACGAAGCTCTGTGCTTGCAATTCTCGATGCCGACCTCTGGTATACCAGAGTGGAAGGCTTAGGTACAGGTGGAATCCCGATGGATCAGAGGGAGAATACAGTTGAGCAAGCCTGCTGAAACCCCCTTTCTTTACTCAGCAAACGACGGTTCACCAGTCAATTCGATGACTGCAACCTCTTCTCTCGAACCCGACTTGGGGTTTTGGTGTAGATAATCGCGACGGATCGTCGATGCGCTTTCGCTCGATGATGAAAATCAGGCTCCGGCGATAGGGTTCTGCAACAGTAAGTTGGTCGATAAGGGAGACCTAGATGGAAGTGACAAGGAAAAAAGATCTGGAAGTGTTTAGAGCAGGCGGCCGACGTCCAGATTTAACCACAAGATCGTTTGTGCGTGTGAATGGCGGCGATTGTTGAAGGAGATAAGTTAGAGATTGCTCTGCATGGTTGAGATGATGGAGAAGGAGCTTCAGCACAGAGCTCCTGTTAGGTTACAGCCTACTTCTGGGGGAAAACCAACGGCCCTGCCTAGACTGCGGTAATCTTCTTCTTTAGGGGGGGAGGAGCGAGGCTGAAGAGGTGCGCTGGCCCACAGCCCCACACAACCCACATCATTCTCTCATTCCCTCATTCCCATTCACCCTCCATGCATCGACCCTTCGAGTGACGGCCGGAATATCCATCGGTCCGCCCACCCAGTGTGAAATCTGGCCTTGCCCCCCAATTGCCAATCAATTTTGTTAACACGTCGCTTGCTCTGCTTGTTCTGGGGGAAAGAAGCCACATCCTAGCCAGCTTGTCATTAGTTCACCTAAGCTGTCTCTCATAGAAAGGAACCACCTTTCCCCCTTTGCTCTGCCCTCTGCGAATTCAACTTGAACTTGTCCTTCCAACAACCCAATTTCACACAGACGACTCAACAACCGACCTAGTCGCTCCGTTCCTTTTCTTTTCACTTCTTCTACATTCACACTTCTATAAGCGCAGCGCCGTTTCTTGTTCTGTAACTCGATACCACCTTTTCTTTCCACAAGCCATCATGTCCGACCAACTGCAAGAGATCCTCGAGGTTCCCTCCGAGTTCACCAGAGACGGTATCCAGTTCGTGCGACGATGCACTAAGCGTATGTCTATCTCGAGAATTCTGTCATTGCGCGCGTCGCGTTGTTGGAAGCCATTGCGGTCATTGTTCATGCACTAACTCATCTCGAAATAGCCGATCGCCAGGAATTCCTGCGACTCTGCCAGGCCGTTGGTGTTGGTTTCCTCATCATGGGTGCTGTCGGTTACGTCGTTAAGCTGAGTAAGTTAACTCCCAGACTATATTTAATACCAGCGTGACATGTTCTGACCTTCTCATAGTCCACATCCCCGTCAACAACATCCTCGTCGGTGGTGCTTAAATCAAGCTACAACACGAAACGGAGACGGAACCGATTGGCCATCAACGCAGACACCTCGTTGCCACGTTACAAATGACCAGTCGAGACATGGATACCAGTGTTGCGAGTATCTTCAATGGGGTCGGAGTTAAAGGGACATCATGGCAGCCACAAGAGCATCGTATTGCAACAATTTGTTGAGGCAGATCTACTCGAGGCGCGCTTGTACTGGGGAATGCGCATCTTCTTTTTTTTGCATCCACGGAAGAGAGAAACAACTCGGAATCGGGGTTTAAAGGATTCAGAGAAAGTTGATATAATGTACAAAATATCCATTGTCATTTTCTGCAAACTATTTTTTTCTTTTCTTAATGAATTGGATATGTCGACTGGTGGTACAGGTTTGGGTCTGACGCGAGGACATCGTTGACGCTTCGTCCCATGGGCGGATCTCCTTCATCATCCATACTGTCGTTGAACGAATGTACTGTGCAGGTTCCTCTCGCCATGTTGTATCCATTCCATGCAGATGCTATACACGAAATCAGCACAATGCACCATGTCAATGTCGCCATCAATGTTACTTACCAACAAGAATTGGGGCGTTGGGATGCCAGCTTGCGTCACGGACACAAGTTCCCCAACCGCCAGGCTCATCGTAATGGTAGAGACGGTATCTGCGATCAACGGGCCGAGTGCCCATGGTTGCCTTCTTGACGTCGACAATACCAGCTAACGTGGCATCCATATTCCAGACGTGCACCTTACCGTCTGCGCTACCAGAGTAGACATAGCGAGAGTTTGTAGATGTGGGAGGTGAAAAGTGACAGCGGATAAGAGTTCGGAGCACCTTGTGGCCTCGGAAGGTGACGAGTGAGTTATCGTTGGGGTGGGCATCCCAATCCTCCTCATCATACATTCCACCACGGTAATCAAACCCGCTGTGCCGTGTATGCTGCATAGGGTTTAGTTCGGTGAATCGATCAGTCGACATGGCCATTCGTAGATCCCACAGCTTCATGCTCTGATCCTTTCCATTGCTAAGAATGTATCGTCCATCACCTTTGCTGTCAATGTAAGTCAGGCCTTCGATATGGCCTACGAATGCGCCTGCTTCTCGGCGGTCTCCCATACTGCGGCGGTCCCAGACCTTGATTGTTGCGTCGTCAGATCCGGAGTAGAGAATATGCGGCGACATCTTGTCGGCAAAACACACGGCGTTCACATCATCTGCGTGGCCTCGGACATGATGGAGTACGGTCCTTGATTCGATGTCGTACACGACGATAGAGGCGGCGCTTGTTCCAGCAACCAACTCTCGTCCATCACCTGAAAATCTGATCGACCAGATACCAAATGATCGTCTTCTTTGTAGGGCGTGTCCGGCCGATCCGTCGTCGAGGTCAAGTGTATAAGGGTCACCTTTATCATTTGGGTCTGTAGGGGCGATGGACACCAAAGACTGAATAGAAGTATAGGCGAGCCACTTGTTGTCCGGACTCAACGACGCGTCTGTCAGGGTCCATTGACCCCAGGGATAGCTGACCGTCTTGTAATGCTTCCAGTCGTATGGATTTGATGTGTCGTACATGCGAACTTTGAAGTCTTGGGAGCACGCAAAGAAGAAATTGCCGTCATCTGAGAACTGGCCCGAGTAGACAGGGTCATCGAAATGTATGATCTGTTCCGCTCTACTACGCGGTAATAGACTCTGACACATGTTAGCAGAGCATGATGGAAGATTGTGATGTCTCATACCTGAGTTAGAAGAGCAGCATTTCGTTTTCTTTCATCATAAGTGCCAATCGCTAGTTCGCGTTCCAGTAACCTCCGAGCTATATGTTTCTTGCGGTTGAAGTCATAGTCGTTCGCGCCAAAGACTCCCGAGCGCATCAGCTTGAGGCCCTCCTCGCTAGGGACCTTGGGGAAACGACTCGGGTCCTTTGGTGTGCGACGTCGTAGCGGCCACTGTAGAAACTCGGCGTCACCCTCTGGGTCATCTTGGAATAGTACGCTGGTAAGGTCTGGGTCACGCATTAAGGCGACAAGCTGAGCCCTCGTTAGGAGGCCTGTTCGAGCACCGGCTGATAGAGGTTAGTATTAGCGGCATATGAGATGCAGAAAGGGAAATTATTACATCGTAATAGGTTGAGAATGGCACCGGCACCGGCAGCTTGGGTCCCTCCTCCGTTGTCTTCCTCGTCCTCATCGTCGTCGTCGTCGTCGTCGTCCTCATCCTCATCGTTCGCCACCAAGACTTCAAAGGAAAGGCCTCCATCTGTTGCAGTTAGATCATGTTTGAAGTACGGTGTAATATTTTTAATGAGGAATATTGCATACCATGTAGAATATCTTGGTCAGTCTCGTCAGGCTCATCCTCGTAATCTGGGTCTTGATCCTCATCTTCGTCCTCATCTTCATCCACCTCAAAGAAATAAGCCGGGCTAGCCGAAGTGTCATGCTCACTCTGGTTTCGAGGGGTATTGTCATCGTCGCTCTCTGAGTGAGAAGTCGTACTCCTCTCTTCTGTGAGAGGAGCCATGGTCGGTCTTTTGATTAAAATGTATTTGGTACGGTTTAAAGTGAAACGATGTTTGTGAAGTAGGACGACCTTCAGTCTTAACGCCGGGAGGGGCTGTCGTGACCGCTGTTGTTTAGTACGTAGAAAAAGGCGAATAGATCACGGCGAGATCACTTGACACGGAACCAGGAAGAGTGATGAAATTATCAAGAGGCCATGAGTATCAGATTTGAGCGAGGTCGCAAATGTCACTTGAGATGGTGTTGTAATAGATGAAGTCGGGTTAGTAATGTCCGCTTTGGAGCTCTAAAGCTCGTGACGACATCGAGCACGGAGATAAGATAAGACTCCGATAGTAGTAAACGTGCTGCCAACGATAAAGTAAAGGACCATTTTCAATGTAACAGGATACTTGAATGATATGTTAATGCGTCTTTTATTCCGAGCTACTAGTTTCTGTACTCTGAAACTGCGGTTCACCTTTTTTTTCTTTTTTTTAAACCTCTTTCTTCTTCCAAACAATCCGAATTGTGGTGAGTATGGAATTTCTGTGAAATCCACTTCCCGTCGTATGCTTCCCATCGTGATATAAGCCGAACAAGTAGTGAGGTGTGGGTTGTGAGTAGCTTAACTGCAGATAATGTAGTTAATGAGATATTTTACTGCCTTTGTCTTCAATACCCCGTAGTCGGTAACTTGTTTATAGAAAACGAGCACAGCAACCCAGAATGGTCGCTCCAAGGAAGCGTCCATCCCTCATCTGTGTGAACGACTCCAGGATGCATCACCTCGATACGATAAGGCTGCAGATTCAACATGGCAATCTTGTCTAGTCGGGATGCGGGATGTCGCTTTGTGCCATCGACACCCCACGTGAAGCCAGGCTCTGATCCATGTATCTTGACCCATGCGTCGACTAAACCGTTGTCGTCTATCAGTGTTGCATCTTGAGGCAAGATCGCGTTGAAGTCGCCGGCAATAAAGCCATGACCGGCATCCTTGACCATTGAAGCTGCCGTGGAAAGTTGCATGGGACGCTTGGATGGAATCGTAGCTAGAGAATCGAGATGAGCATTGATAAGTCGCATACAGACCGTGTCATTCACTTCATGGGAAAGTGAGGGGATAACAACATCACAGCAGAGCGCATCTCTGCCTAGACGACTGGGATACTTGACTCTCCAGACTGGCCCTAGATTGGCTCTGCTGGTAGAGTCCAATGAGTCTCCAAACCGATCCTTTGACAGAAGTGTTACCGTAGTCTGTGTAAATACTCCCCAGGGTCTGTCTTGCGTATCGCTTATATACCATCGTTCCTGAATTCTTCTATCTTCAAGTAGATGCAACAATGCTGACTTGGCGACTTCCTGGAAGAAGATGATATCAACAGTAGGGGTCAGTTGTAGAATTTGTGATACTGTGGCCTCCAGTCGAACAGATGATTTAGCAGAACCAGCATCAACGTTCCAAGTCACGACTGTGAAATTGGGATCCTTGCCGAGCTCCGGAAATTTGTGGGGAAAGCTCCTTGCAGCAGCAGCTGTAATATTGACGAGATCCCATCGTCTTGTTGATGGAACAAATTGGTGCCATTGTTGAAATTGGGACATCAGATCAGGGCATGATGGTGTTGTCGAGCCATTGCCGTTATCTGCAGACAAGTCTTTTGCAGAAGACATGATTCGTCTGGGATAGATGGAAGGATATTTATAGTTGATGAAACACGGCTCTCGACGAACGAATAATTGAATGTTGATTGCAGTAGCTCGCAAACTCCTTTTTGATGCTGGGATGGACCATGGTTGTAAAAATAGGCCCATCCATCCATAACTAAAAGTGGGAGCTAGTGACGGATCTGAATTAGTGAACGGCGGGGCGGGTCTGGGCCTGAGCTTTGGGATGGGACCTGGGGCCACGTCGCCCCAAAAGTCAGCGAGTTTTGGGGAGATTACAGGATTGATACAGGGGATACACGCGATCATTGGATCAGAAATCCAAATACTACCAGTAGTAGGTAGTCAATTGACTGATTGATGAATTGAGATATCTGAGCAATATCAACAATCGAACAATTTCAACATTATAACGCTAAGCAGCTGTATAAAGACTGCGGTACATCCAGCCCTAGGCGACTTATGAATTGACCCTGTTCAATAAGGTGCTAAATGCAAGACATGCTTAAGAAGTAAGTAGGTGCCTATTTTAGGTCCCATCGCTGGGAAGAGCATCAATTTGTGTTCAGTGAGACCCCCTGTATCAATTCCCCTACATCATGTCCCATTTCACCCTCAATACATGGAGAAGTGCAGCCAACTTCGTAAAAAAACAGACACCACATCCCGGCCCTTGCAGCTCCCCTGGAAGAATTGGCATTGGTACCTAGCCAGTTTTTGTTTTTAGTAGTTTCTTTTTGCTGGGCTCACTCATCGGCTTGTCCTTTTTCATGACGATTCGTCAGAACTGGACGTGTACAGTATGTGCCCCTAAATAACTTGAATCCAATCCAATCCAATCCAAGTCAACCTCATTCCAATCAACTTTAGGCACTTCCGCCCTTTTTTCCCCTTCTTGTCCGTGTGCTTTGTCTCTTGTCCTCAACATCCATCAAAAGACACTTTGGCTTTATTGCTTGTTTCATTTCAACTCTTTTTTCTCCTTTACACGACTGGACCCTTTCTCTTCTCTAACTCTCTCCCTCCTCTCCCTCCTCCCTGTCTCTCCAACATCATCAGGGTCCTCGGGCTCTTCCTTTCTCAATCACCCATCAAACTCCGTTCTGTCAGACTGTTCGCTTGTCTGTTCGCTTGCCTGTTCGCTTGCCTATTCCGACCATCTTCACTCATCCCAACTTTAATACGCCTTTCTCGACAAGCCCCTGTCCCCTTGTCGATCATTTGCCACGACAATTTGACACCCGTCGACTGACCCAGCGACTGCGACCGTCCGCCATTATTTGCGACTTCATCCCTCATCCGAAATCTACATTCATCATTAATCAAAACTACCCATAGTCACAATGAAGCTGCGAGCCAAGCACTCCCCCTTGGTCCTCCTCCTACTTCCCTCGCTTGCTTACGCCCTCGCCAACTCTCCTGGCGACTTTCCTGTCGGTGTTGCGACATCCGACAACGCTGACGATGTTTCTCAAGCTGGCTTAAAGCGTCAAGGCCTTCCAACAAAAGATGCTCCTGTTGATGGACGAGATGGAAAGCCCCATCTCGGTCCTTTCGTCGAGACCGACAACGTCAAGAGAGTGGCTGAAGTTGAGCCTGAATTAAAGGGTCGTCCCGAGGACCCGACTGTCGTTGATGGAAAGAAGATTCCTGAGACCAATGATGGAGTTATGTTTGACAAGAATCGCGAGCACGCAGAAGAGGGCACTACCGGAACTGAAGGAGGCGTCACCGAAAAATACAAGGCCAAGATAGCAGAAGAGGACCGTACCGGAGAAAAGACTTTCACACAGCCCAACGCACCCAAGGAACAACCTCCACTGCCTCACAGCGAAGAGGAAAAGATTCGCATTTCCAACGGCGACCCCGTTACCGACGAGGTGGTGAAGAAGCCTGCCGATAAAGATGCCAACGATGTAGACTACACCGGACTTGATGTAAGTGTTGAGGCGCATCATGCTTCAAACAGAACCTGACCTCTTCTAGAAACCCGAGGACCTTCCCGATAGACCCGTAGGCAAGAATGCCCCCTTCCACGATACTACGACCAAGATCCCCGTCGATTCCAACAAGGCCGGCACAGTCGGTGACCACGACGAGGGCATCATTCAGCCCTTCCACTCCTTCGTTCTGTCCTTCACCATGATTTTGTTCTCCGAAGTCGGAGACAAGACGTTCTTGGTGGCTGCTCTCATGGCCATGAAGCACGACCGAATGGTTGTCTTCACAGCAGCCTTTGGGGCTCTTCTCGTCATGACCGTTCTTTCAGCCGTGCTCGGCCATGCCGTGCCGACCCTGATCCCCAAGCGCGTGACGAGTTTCCTCGCTGCCGGCTTGTTCTTCGTGTTTGGTGCCAAGCTCATGCGGGAGGGTCTCCTGATGGATCCCAACGAGGGTGTTTCGGCAGAGATGCACGAGGTCGAACAGGAACTCGCCGAGAAGGAAAAGGAGATGGGTCGCAAGCGAGGTAACTCGGTATCGGACTACTCGCTGGAGATGGGCTTGAATGGCAACGGCAGAAGGTCACGACCTACTAACCGCCTCGCCTCACCTGCCCGCTCCCCCTCTCAATCGCCAGTTCGATCTTCGGGTGGTTCGGGTGCAATGGACAGCATCGTCCAGGGTACTAGCAACCTCTGCTCTCTACTGTTGAGCCCTGCCTGGGTTCAGACATTCATCATGACCTTCCTCGGCGAGTGGGGTGACCGAAGCCAGATTGCTACCATCGCTATGGCTGCTGGTCAAGATTACTGGTGGGTGACGCTTGGTGCCATGTGTGGTCATGCTATCTGCACCGGTGTTGCTGTTATTGGAGGCCGAGCCATCGCCGGAAAGGTCAGCTTGAAAGTTGGTGAGTCTGATGTCCCTTTTCTCTTGTTCAACTTCACATTGCTAACAAACAATAGTCACTGTCGGAGGTGCCGGTGCCTTCCTTGTCTTTGGTGTTATCTATCTTCTCGAGGCGCTCTACAGCTAAAGCTGAATGTCTATTGTCAAAAAAAAAATCAAATTCTTCTTTTTGCTCAAATAGAACACGAATTTGTCACTGGGGGTTTCTTTTCCTTTCTTTCGAAATGAACTCCCGCTTGACAAAATGGCACTTATTCATTGTAATTCTATTAAAGTCACGGCCGCCCCCAATAAAGCTATAAAAAGCAGGATATTTAACTTGTTATGTATGTTAGATATATGAGAATATTTCAGATACCGACGAGAAATATGGTTGTTTTGTTGTTGTTCAGTATTTGTACATTATTGACTTGCTCGTTTTATTCAGTTTGATAGGCATCATGTATGAACCCTTGTGTTTTGTTCATAGTTCAGATGTCTCAGTGGCTCGGTTCAGAAATGAATTGCTTCGCAAGAAAAGGATGTTTCGTTTCGGTACAGGTAGGGAGAATAGAAACAGGTGGGAGGCCTTCCTACAAAGGGATGAAGAGGAGGAAAGGATACATGTATGGAGTCGATGTGTATGGAATGTAAAAGGGGGCAGGTCAATGAAATATAAAGATTCTAGACACTCAATGTAAGATATCGACTAGGACGATAACCCTGTCTCGATTAAATTTGTCATCTGTCTTGTACATGGTTCATATAGTGACATATATGATAATATACGGCAGAATAGGGGGACGCATTCAACGAAACATGACAGACGTCAACTCTCTTTTCATGCCATGACTCAAATGTCACTTATTCACACTTAATGGTATCCGATTCATAAAAAATCGCCCTACTATCGCTTTCGTGACATTCGTTCAGTTTCCCTCTTCTCGCAGATTCTCTTAGATGCCGCTGGGGTTCATGTCCATGTCCTCCAAGTCCAGCCAAAGTTCCATGAGATGCATTTGCTATAACCTCGCCTTCTGATAAACAAAACAAGTTGCGCTTTCATCGACTACATCTAAAAGTCGTCATATTCGTTGATCATCTCTTTAAGTCACCTCTTCATTTTTTATGTTGCACTCTAATCCTCGTCCTCTTCATCAATAGGCGCCGGTGTTCTTCGTTCCGTTCGCCTCTTAGGTCGTCGGTGACGAGAACTGCTAATGTTGCTGGCCGAGTCGTCGGGCATGATATCCCCTTCCTCGAACCAGTCATCATCACTGGGTTGGTCGCCGTCGCTGCCTGCAGCCCACGCTGGGCGTTCGTATCCCGAGTTTTGGGAGTTGCCAGATCCTGGACCGGAAAGGACATCGATACGTCTACGGTTCTGGAGATTCTGCATCAGGCCAGCACCGCGCTGACGTAGTGCGTTGCGAACCGTCTCAGCTCTAAGGTGTAGTTTCTCGAATGCATCCTCCAGAGCTTCCATACCCTGGTAGATCTCCCGCTCAATCTCGGCAATAGCTGCCATCTCCATCTCCTCATCATTGGAGACCGCTTGACGGCCAGCAGGGGTGCCTGAAGTAGCAAGGCTCACAAACGAAGCTGGCGTGGGACCTCGGGAGTAGATTGAGAACGGGGTTGAATTTCTCGAGCTCATCGCTGACGGGCCGCGCGGTCCTGGACTCATCGTTCTTGTATGGTAGTAGCTACCTGAGGGTGTAGGGCCGCGGGAGTCGACGTAAGGAGCATCGTCATCCGCTCCAGACCATAGAAACCCATCAAAGCGACCCGAGATGAGGATCTCCCATTCCGAGTTGTTGATGTTAGAAAGCGTCACTAGTAGATCGTGCGTATGGGGGTTCTTGATGAGATACGTGGCGGACTCAGCATCTCGTGGTGCCTGGGGTAGTCGATAGAGCCGCTGCAGTGAAAGGCCAGTCTTAATGAGAAAGTCATTCCTGGGCCTGTGCACAGGTGTTGGGGCACGCGTAGAAGGCCGTAGCTCGCGAGAACCTGTCATGAGAGCGTTGAAGTATGGGCGATCCTTGGCGTCGAGGTTAGTGAGGATGGCGAATGAAAGCGTCTCATCGTCCACATCCTGTGGCGGAGGTACTGGCGTCTCTCCGGTGTTCGATAGCCATCGATCAACTGCAGAGCGAACCTTCTTGGACTGACGGAGGTAGTGTTCTCTAAACTCCTCAGCAATGTCGGGGTCAAGCTGAACAGGAGATGCAGGTCGCGGAGGTACATCGCCGCATACTTCGGCGGCCTTGGTTCCAATCTCTGCCAGGTCAAATGGTGGCCATTGTGGAAGCTCCAGTCGACCGCTGACCCATTCCAAGACGTCACCCCAGGTCAGACCTTGGTGGATCTCATATGCTTCATCACACATGACGCAGGAACATCCATTAGGGGGCAGATCGCGAGAAAAGACATTTTCCAGTCGATCGAGAAGACGGCGCGCAACAGATCGGTGTCCAGTGGCAACAGCGATAGAACCGTGCTTGTTAATCACTGTGTTATATTGGTCCAGAAGGTTGAAGAAGGGCGCGAATAAAGTCTCTGTTCCTGTGAGAGGGGGATTAGATGGCCGAGTGCCGTTCTGGCGAGGAAGGACTGAGAGGAAACTCTTCGGAGCTGGGTAAGGAAGGCCACCGTTCTGAAGCAGATAATCGACTCGTGGGACGTCATGGATATCCAGAGCTGGAGGCGGAGGAGGAGGAGGCGGTGCGCTCGCGAAACCAGTAGCTGGAGTGGCAGTCTTAGAGTGCAGGCTGGAGCCCATGTCTGCAACATCGATCACTGAAGGTGTTTCCGGCTTAGGATCGGGATACATGTTGGCCCCGGGGAACTGTGGTGCTTGCGTGGGTGTTTTGGGGGACGAGTCCTGGGCGCTTGATGGCGACGATACAGCCTCATCAACCTCCGATCTCTTGCGACTCCTCGTTGAGGTAGACCGCCTGACAGAAAGGCGTGAAGGGCTAGATGTACGTGAGTCAGAGCGAGGCTTGTCGCGGGATCGAACGGCGGACGACTTGACATAGGTAGCCTGACTAGAAGACGCAGAACGGCGGCTCACTCGAGACCGCTCTTCCGTACGTGATGCAGAACGTGATACGTTAGATGACCTTGACTTTGATCGCTTCACGGCATCCTCTTCTGGAATCTCCTCAATTGGTGTTCGGATCTTGGGTGTTTCCACATCTGGTGTTGCACTCCCTGGAGTCTCTTGAGCTGGCTTGTCATTATCCGCTGGCGCCTCAGCTTTCTCCTCCTTCACGGGCTCCTCGGCCTTCTTCTCGGCATCGACGTCTGTTTCAGGAGGACTGGGCGGGCGGTCTGTCTGTTCGCCGACGACTGAAGATTTTCTCGATTTCGGCTTTTCACCGCCAGCTCCTACATCGGTCTGTTCAGGAGTAAGTGGGCTGGCGGCTGGAACAGCGAGACTGTCGCGACTCATCACAGCTTCTTTGCTGTGCGCTTTGCTGAAGGATGGATACGGGACAGAAATACGATCCAAGGATAGGATGGACGTAGCAACAGTTGATGTCCTAGCGGTATCTGAGCCGAGCAAATCACTGGTGGATGCATGTCGGTCGCGAGTAGAGTGATGGTATGGATCGTCGCGGTCCTTTTCTCTGCGATGACGGTGACGTCGACTGGAGGTTTGAGAGATGTTGTCACTGCCTTCGCTCAATTTGCTTTTTGAGGATCGGGAGGAGCGGTGACGGCGGTGCTCGCGATCACGGTCTCTGTCCTTGTCTCGCTCATGATCACGGTCGCGCTCTTTCCGCTCTTTTCGTTCGGATTTTGATCGTCTAGGCTTTTCCCGCGGCGGTTGTTCGTCGGCCGGGACCTCAACGTCATGGTCCTTAGACGACATGTTGGACCATGGGAGAGGTATGACGGTAAGGGATGAGTCGAAGCGTTAATGTGCAGGAAGTCTATGGGCGCAAAGAGCAGCACTGTCTATGTGTACGAAGGGCTGGATGTACTTGATGTATGGGGGATCGAACGTAGCGGGCGTTGTTTGTCCTAGTATGAAGAGTGCAAAAAAGATGATGAGAAAAATAAGGTGAGGTTTAGTTAGAGAGCCTGATGTAAAGTAAAGTGATGATTGAGTGAGGAGGGGACTTGTTGGTTCCTTCCTTCCAAAGGGTTGGTTGGCTGCTGCTGTGACTTTAACAGGGTCAAGCTGTTTCATTTGCCAGCAGATGTTCCCTGGAGGGTTTTTAGTGGGTTTATTTTAGGCACTAACTTCAGCACAGAATTTACAGAGAGCATTTTATGGATGGTAGCCGGTTTACGGGCAGGATTCAGGTAACTTATCACATGGATGGAACCGGGCATATGGACTCAATGGTTATAGGATCGCGCAAAAAGGCGGTATCAAGATATTTCTTGCAGTAGGCTCAACCGATCAACTTAAGCGATATGACTAGAATCCATTCCCATGTCTATGTCAGTGCTTTCCGCTTTCCCCAGCCTTTCGAAAGAGCTAGAAGCCCAGACTTCGCCCGTATGGGTCATGGCTTGGTGGTTGGTATCTCCATCGACATGGTCTTGGCTTTTACTGCCAGTCAGTCATGGATGGCTCTGTTTAAGGGTATGCATTCAAATATGTTCCGAGTCTGCCTCTGCGTCGTCATATCTGTGGCGTGGCTCATGATGTTGGACAATCTTCAGGTCTGGGGCGTCCATGCCTATTTCACACTTACCAACTCATCCAACCTTTTAGGTATGTCGCCTGGTTTATTTATATCACTCAAAAATCATTCAATACTATTTCTTACCTCCTCGACCTTCTCAACCTTCTCAACCTCAATCATGACCCATTATTTCTTATTCTCCTTCAATAACTCGAGTGGCTGGATAAGCCCGTGGTTCGAACAACGACCCGTGCCCAGTCCAGGCCAATTTACCCAACCACCCTCAAAGCTGTCCTTCGGTAGTACATACGTAGCCGCTGTAAAATCCCGATCTTCAGGGACACTTCTCAATGAAATGCACGACCTGCCTCCGAGTGTCTCACTTCCTTTTCCAGAAACTCGCCATCATCTTATCATCCAAGTGCACATCTCAAGTTGATGAGATGATGTTACCGGTCAATATCTATATATAACAACGTCTTTTGAAGAAGTAACATAATCAATCATACCAGTCTAAGGCTCTAAGAGAATCCCACTGAACCCTACAATCACTGCCACGAATTCACCCTCTCACCCTTCCATCCTTACCCCTTACCCACTCCCCTTCGTCCACTTGGCTGTCCATTCCAACATCTTGGCGGTGCTGCCCAACACCTCCACTCAACTTAAGCGCCCACAGCCCACACAGCACAGGGTGACAGCTTCATTCTCGTACATACACACTCTTGCTACCAACACACATAGCACACCATCCCAGTAAGCGTTGCCTCTCTGGCACACATCCATCCTTACCATCTTTCCAAGGTATTTCACACATTCGATCTTCATAGTAATTGTTCAAGAAACCAGCATGTATCCAAAATCTCAAATCTATCATTCCTTTGCGCTAAAAACAATTCTTTAGTAGCTAACGTTAGTTTGCCAGACAATATCCCGTCCAACAAACGATGTGTATTCCTGCTTTCCCACGCCTTTGGACTATTTTTTGTCTTCCAACTCTTTTGAGAAAAACGCCATTCCCAAGTCCATCTTGCAAATAAACATTTCAATATTGTATTTCTTCGTAGCAACGCGTCATGACATCCATACAGTCATGGCGCCATCTTTTGTTTGGCGCGAGACCTCCTGACAGAACACATGACAGGTAGGTCGCCTTCCAGGGTATCTTGTGCTGCTATGCTATCCTTTACAGACGGTCGAGGAGACCGCTGCTCTCGAGGAGAAGGATGATCTCGTGAACAGCTGAGCGCACGTTCTGCTTCTCAAGGTCGACAACCAGGTCGGGCTTGCTAGGGGCCTCATAGGGATCGTCAACACCAGTGAAGTTCTTGATCTCACCACGGCGGGCCGCAGCGTAGACACCACGTCGGTCGGTCTTCTCGCAGTACTCCAGAGGGGTGGCGACATGGATGAGGAAGAATTGGCCTGACTTCTCAATGAGCTCACGGGCGTGCTTGCGGGCATCCTCGAAAGGAGCAATGGGGGCGGCAATGACGGCAGCACCAGCCTTGGTCAGCTCCGAGGCGACGAAAGAGATGCGCTGGACGTTGAGGTTGCGGTCCTCACGGCTGAATCCGAGCTCGGGGGACAGCTCGTGTCGGACAGTCTCGCCAAGAAGCATAGAGACGGGACGGCCGCCACCCTGGTTGAGGGTGACCTGGAGGGCACGGGCAACGGCGTCCTTGCCGCTGTTCTGGTAACCAGTAAGGAAGACAGTGAAACCCTTCTCGGCAGGCAGGGGGTTCTGCTCACGGAGGACCTTGACGACCTCGGGGTAAGAGAACCAGGCGGGGATCTCCTTTCCAGTTCGGAGACGGTTTCGGAGCTCAGTACCCGAGATGTTAAGGGTGCGAGTACCTTCGGGGATCTCATCACGGGGGAGGTACTCGTCACTGTCAGGGAGGTAGATCATCTCCTGGAACTCGACCATCTTGATGCCAAGCTCCTCCTGGAACTGCTGGACGAGGTGCTGAGCATCATAAGGACCGTAGTGGTCCTTGCCGTTCTTGTTCTTGCCAGGACCAGCGTGGTCACGGCCAACGATGAAGTGGGTAGCACCGTGGTTCTTTCGAATGATGGCGTGCCAGAGAGCCTCGCGAGGACCACCCATGCGCATGGCAAGTGGAAGAAGGGCCAGGGCGGCCATGCCGTTGGGGTAACGGGGCAGGAGAGCCTTGTAGACACGAACGCGGGTGAAGTGGTCGATGTCACCAGGCTTGGTCAGGCCGACAACGGGCTGGATGAGGACATTGGCCTGCTGGGAGCGGGCAGCGCGAACCGTCAACTCACGGTGAGCACGGTGCATGGGGTTTCGGGTCTGGAAGGCAACGACCTTTTGCCAGCCGAGCTTGTTGAAGTGAGCACGGAGCTCAGCGGGGGTGACTGGGTACTCTAGTCAGCCTCCATTGTGAACGGTCATATGAGAATCACTAGTGGCAACTTACATCGGAGGTCGAGGAAATCGTAGTGCTCAAGGCGGTTGACAGCCTCAAGCTTACCACCAACGTAAAACTCCTTAGCAGTAGAGAAGAGGTACTTGATACCGGGGTGGGTGTCATCATCGCTGCCAAAGACCTCCTTGGCCTCCTTGACCCTGTAAAACGATGCGTTAGCCTTGAATCGTTCGAGCCACCCTTGCCACTAAGAGCCACTCACTTGTCAGGTCGGTAGACATCCTCGACGGTAAGAATGGCAATGTTTCGGTCGTCACGGAAATCGCGGAGAGTAATGCGAGCACCAGGCTTGATGCTCAGCTTGTCAATGGTCTCCTGGTCCACATCAAGGTTGATGGGCATGGCGAAGAGGCTGCCATCAGCAAGACGGTTCTTCTCAACAACACTAAAAACAGCCAATTAGTCGTCAAACTCGGTCATTCTATCCAGCGCGGCCAACTTACCCGTTGTAATCCTTCTCGGTAAGGAATCCTGTAGGTTTACGCGTCAATTGCTGTCCTCATGATACGGTTTCACCTCATAACTTCGGGTCGGAGGTGCGGGGGCGGGGCAACCATGTCGCCCACCCACATCCGAGCGTCCATATCACCGCAATGGGGGACATAATCTCCAACGACGCGAGGCAAGGGAAAGAAGATAAAATGGCATACCTTCAAGGGGAGAAAAGCCACCGTTAAGGATAAGCTCAAGATCGCAGATGTGACGCTCAGTGAGAACGAGAGCGGGAAGCTTCTCGGACTCAGCCTGGAGCTCAGCCTGACGAGGCAGATCGCGAGCGAAGAGGTCCTTGAGGACACCGCCGTGGGGAGCGTTGGCCATTGTGATGTGTATGTGTGTGGTAGGAGGTTTCGAGGGGAGGTAGAGACGTCGCAAACCTGGTCAGATGAAGACAGACAGGTTTCAAGGACGAAGTAGTAAGAGAACGAAGAAGAACACAAACGCAATTTACAAAGGCGTTGATCTTTGTATGGCGAAAAATGGGGAGAGGAGAAACAAGAAAGAGGAAGAAGACAAGATAACAATTAAATCAGGAGGAAGGTGGGAGTCGATTTGATTTTAAATCAACTCTATGTAGGTACCTTCCCTTAGCACCCAAGAAGGAAAAAAGACAGCAAGTACTGTCCTGTACATTGACATCCACTCGCACAAAGCCCCCCCGATGGTCCATTCCCTTGTCTCCTCTATCTACTATTGGAGGTTTCTATGTGTGCGAACTTTGCGACAAGCCCATGCATCCACCCCATTTCCATCTTGAGGTACGTTAGTCTACAGCAATCCTTGATCAATAAGAACAACAATGGGACTCAATGGGGGGGCAAGAGTGGGAAAAACTATGCCCGTACAGATGAAGTGTAACCCCCCTGTGTCGTGCGCGACTTGAAAACTTGACAAAGCAAGGCGTGGGTGAACGAACTCAGTAGCTGTCCTTTCTCCATGTCGATTTTTTCTCTCATGGGGACTCCTCATGGGGTGGGATAAGGGACGAGAGAAAAAAACAACGGGGTTTGTCGTTTTAGCTCTCAATGACGTGCTCGGGACTTGAGGCTTATACCTGCCGCCCGACGACCCTAAAGGCCAATGAGATTACAACCATAAACGGAGACGGCGACGCTAGGGTCCTCGGAGCATCGCTCTCGGCGGGTTTGAAGAGGTGATTGAGAGGATGTCGACATGTATAGGCGAAACGGGTTTGGTAAAATCTTCATTTTCTTCTGGTGAGGGGGGGATGATCATGATGGAATTTTGATGGAGGGAGATCTTTGATCCCCGCAGGTCTATCCGTCTGCCCTGGAATTCACGATCTGCCTTGTCATGACACAGACAGACTGACAGACGGTTACTTGTTGTGTTAGTAAAACTCAGCCCATGGAAGAAAAAATTTTTGCAAGCCATTCTTCCCATGAGATCTCAAGCGATAATCATACCGTATCTGGATCAGCTTATGACAGAGTAGTGAGAACTATCACACTCCCCCTGGCGTTGCGACATGGGGGCTCTTTTGCCCCCCGCATCCATGGTTGTTCGCAACGCAAGCAACAACGAATTCGAGTTGTAAGACTTCAGAAGAGTGCTAAGCTTGCTGACAAGTTGGCAAAGTTTTACCGACATATTCCATGTGGCACGACAACCAGCCATGGGTTATGTCCGTCTTGCCCATTTGCACATGCATCCACACCACCATGAGAAGATGCCACCGGGCACGCAATAATCTAGACCCTCCATGTCGAGTGAGTTGCAGTATTTTGCGTCTCTAGCAAGTCAGGCCCATGTTTGACCCTGATCTCTATGTTTCGATTCTCAGTGACTGTTCCCTGAGAGGAAAATCAAAGCGTTGAATTTGGTCATGGTTTTCAAGATGGCCCATAGTCGAGGTCGCACAACTGCCAGCACAGGCTCTCTGGGCAGCGATTTCGTAGCCTTGCATCCATACGCTGTTGCCGGGTGTGCTCTTATGACAAGTACGGGCCTCCCGGCGGCTGTACCCTGAACCAGCCCGGCTGTCGGGCGATCGCCCGGAAGGTGGTGGACATTTGGGGCATATCTGGAATTAGCCTCTGCTTCGTAATAACCCCTCCCTCATGATCCATGATCCTCTAGCAGTTAGCACATCCGGAATCCTGTATGTACTTTGCTGTACTCGGCAATGCATCAGGTCTGATTTGTGTCGCTATATATCTCTCCCACCCCCTTGCTGGTCCGGGGAGATGCATTGATTGAGAAAAATTCGACTGACCACTGATAGCGTTTCTAAGGGAGTAGTCTCACTGTCTCGGGGAGATCAATCCAGGAATTCAATTGGACCAAGAATTCTAGTATGATGATGGGCTGGAATTACATTGGCGCTGGGCTTTCATCATGAAATAAACTTGCAATTTTACTTCACGTAATTCCTCAATACTGAAGCAGCCGGTAGGAACATGCCATTTCGAGACAGGAGAAAATAAATCGATTTCCAACGTAACATGTCGCGGATTCTTCTCGAGTGGAGAGAAATCTCATACCCTACAGCGGACGGCTGACCGATTTCCAGGGAAGCATTGCATTTGGACGAATAGCCAGCCACGTTAAAAACACCATCCAGGCCAAATCAATCGCCATCAAGAGCCAAGGCCCAGTCCCCGATCCTGGCCCGTCACGATATCCACATTCGAAGGATATATCGAATGAGGGGCAGCAATATTGCCAACGACCGATGGCCCGAAATGTCGCTGTTGGCTGCCGCTCTAGGCTAGTTAGATGGCGAGCCTGGGCTGGAGTGATGGGTCCGATCACATCATCATCACGCTTTTCGACTGAGGAATTTGGAGACTATCCCAATATGCTATTCGAGTTGGGCCTGCATAATGGAAATGCAGCTTTCCAGCAGCAGTCTTCTTTTCTATTTCGTCTTCAACTTTGTCTGTCCTTTCTTCAAACCCATATGGTTCAGCCGAAACACAAGGAGCGACTTTTCATTATTCGTGAAAGCGCTATTCATTGCTGTTTTGACGGTTGTCTTCTCAACCACCAAGACAATTGTGAGACAATGCTGAACAGTCACATCACGTCGATATCGAAAAATTCATGTTCAAGCTGGCGACTTATTCAAAGTATTTACCAGTATGAGTAGACCGCCCGGAGTGAACCACTGGTAAAGAAAGTAATGAGTGGTTGGTACGGGTTGAACGAAGGGACAGGCCGACTATTAAGCTGCAATGGAATACCAGCAATCAATCAATCGTCGTCCACTGCACAGAGTATTGAAACTTGAAACATAACATAATCTAGTGGTCATCAAAACAATTTTTGCTCGGCCTGTGACCAATTAGAGTCACAACCAAGCCACTACTGAAATTTGTAGGTGGTTGGCGGATGAAGTTGGTTTGCGTGGGGATTTGTTGCAAAAACTGGGTAGAAACCCCCGCCTCTGGATTTCAAGTCTTTGGCAAAGGAGGCAGAGAACAGGTTTTTGCTGGGATTCTAGCCTGGGCAATTGCTGACAACTGTCACAACAATGAGTCGCGAAGTTTTGCGTGCGAGTGTGTGATTTATGCAAGAATTGAGTTAACGTTATCTGGAATGGGGTCGATTTCGCAGGAAGAGAATGGGTGGAAAGTTTGTTGAAGAAAGCGGGAACGCAAAGGATGGCGGTTGCAACGTGGAATACAAGGTGTGGCATCTTACGTTCGTGTAAGTCGTTGAAGTATCATTTTTGCGAGCTGCACCTTCTCGTATCAAGCAGGGAGAAGTGCAAACTTGGCAGGTACCCCCCCAGGCGTAAGGACTTGCTATTTTTGTAAAATCTGCCAGTGCCTTCCATTATCGGTGCGAAATATCAAGCCTTGCAGTAGCCTATGGATATCCTGGCCTCATCCTGTAAAACAAGCTGTCAATACGACGCTACTTCCCCTGACTCGAAAATCATCACAATCGTGACACAGCAATATCCGCTACTCGAACAACAGAGTCTTGGTGTCATTTATCTTCCTTGGCTCTCATAAAGTAGGTGCTGTAGGCACTGTAGGTCTGGTCTGGGTGACCTGCAGCAACAGTAAAGTTAACTCATTCAACCTTAAATTGCAAGCTGCTGATCTCCTGTCAATTTAGCTTCTAGACTTGGGTAGACCGCCTGCGCCACGGATTTTATCTCTCAGATTTTTTCCCTTGACAAGGGGGTTACACCTACGTCAAACCACCATATTTTGCATTGGCACCAAGAAAACCAAGCACCTACAAGTCTCTCACAGCTTGTTTTTGCTCTCTTCTACCGTGGGTTGCACCGATCGACTGTTGCGCTCTGCACTCCGTCTCCGCAAAGCTTCTAGGCGGGCTAGACGAGCAGACTTTCACGTCCTCTCCCTTATCACTCAAATCATCATCATCCCTGCCCAGACGATTACCAGCGTCTACATCCATTCTCTCTGTTTTTTCTACAACGCATACTTCCACGGCAGACATACCGGAAACGTCGAGACGCTCAGCTATTTCCTCAGTCATCAGCTCAACTCATGCACGAATTCTCAACTTCACCATCATATTGCCTCCCGTTGTCAATTGCGCAGAACACCCCCGTATCCACGTAACGATTCGAAACGTACCATCTTCGCCCTGGGCGGCAACGCCCGTCCTTCCGAGTCTTCCGCCTATCCCTCGATAAGCCAAAATCCGCCATCATGATCGCCAGGTCAAGATCTTTTGGAGCGTTGCTCAGCCTTTTGCTCGCTCCAAGCCTCATAACCCCCGCATGTGCCCGAGAAACAGTATACATCGACGGGACTGGCATCGACGGCCAAAGACGATCTCTCGATGTCAGCCGTCAACCGGCCCTCTTTACGGGTGATTTTGGCGACTGTTTAACTGGCGAAAGTCTGTTCAATATCACCGAGTTCGATGCCGCATACTACGCCGATAACCTTACCGTTTTGTTCCACATCATTGGGTCTTCCAACATTCGCGATGAGTCGCTTATGAGTACGTTACTCAACCATCCATGCAGTGGATTTCTTGACTGATATTGTATAGTGCATATCTCTGTTGAAGCATACGGCGAGAGTCGGTTCAATATGACATACGATCCTTGCAAGGCCAATATTGCCAGTCTCTGTCCCCTCAACTCGAGTGTCCCCATCCAGGCATTCGCCGCCATTCCCATCTCACCCAACGAGGTTGCCGGCATCCCCTCCATTGCTTTAGGTATCCCGGATCTAGAGGGAATCGCTCGTATGCGCATATTTGCAAACTCGACACAGACCGAGATTGGATGTTTCCAGGCGACCATGGGCAACGGACATACCTTCTCTCAGCCGAAGTATGTAGGAAGCGTACTTGGTGCCTTTACCATTCTGGCCGTGCTATCTTCATTCGCTACGGCAATCTATGGCCTCCAGATCCCACACATGAGAATGCACTATGCCCACTCATTTTCTGTCCTGGTCATTTTCGAAACATTCCAGTCCATATTCTTATCGGGAGTACTGTCCGTTAACTGGCCGAGCGTTCTCCCCGCCTGGTGGAGCAATTTTGCTTGGACCGCCGGCATGTTTGCAAGCGATAGTATGGTCCGCTCTATCAGCCCTTTTGCAGGTGTCTCTGGAAACGCCAGCCAAGTTGGTGGTGCTGGATCAGTGCCCATCAATACTGGCGGAGGCCTCACCCAGCAGATCTATGGTAGAGCTCTCAAATCCCGAACGGTCTTGGACACGGTGACCTCGCTCAACAGCTTCGCCAGACGCGCCGAGTACAACGCAAGCAACCCATACTCATACAACTGGGCTGGCCACCCGGTCAACCCTGGCTTGCCTCTTCCAGGTAATCTCAGGGGATTCTCCGGCACCTTATCTGTAGTTGGCATCCCAGAACGAAACGCGTTTATTATCGGCCTTATCTGGACGCTTGTTGCACTTGGAGCAGTTGCATTGTTTATTGTAATGGCCAAGTTTCTCCTCGAACTGTGTGTCAAGATCAAGCTGATCAGGACGGATGGCTTTGATTATTTTCGGTCACACTGGCTCGGATACATGGTTGCAGGGCTTTTGCGAACGTTGTTCATTGCTTTCTTCTTAATGATGACGTTGTCACTGTTCCAGTTCTCCTTGAACGCACCAGCAGGCCCGACTGCTGTCGCTGCCATCGTATTTATCATGTTTCTTGGGTTTGGGGCTCTGGTTGCTTATGCCTGCGTTGCTCGTCTTCGTGACGGCAAATATGAAATTGTCTCGGACACCCTCCGGTTCGAAGAGGGCAAGCTGTTCAAGAAGATCCCATGGGTGGCTACAACATTTCAAAGCTCGATCGGCGAAGAGGAACAGGCCGAGAAACCGCGACTTTTTGGAAGCATACCTCTTCGTCGCATTAAATTCACCGACAACGATCCAAACAGAAAAACGGTCCATCAGGATGAGGGCTACACCAAGCGCTTTGGATGGCTTTCGGCTCGCTACCGACGAACGAGATGGTGGTTCTTTGGTGTCTATCTTGCATATCAATTCATCCGAGCATGCTTCATCGGCGGTGCTTCGAGAAATCCTCTAGCACAAGTCTATGGCCTTTTTGTCTTTGAGGTGTTTACGCTTGTTGCCATTATCAAGTTAAAGCCTTTTGAATCTGCTCGCAACGCGACAGTGGCGATCTGGTTGCTTTCAATCTCAAAGATTGTAACAACAGGCCTATCCATTGCATTCTTACCATCCTTTAACCTGAACCGTATCCTTGCGACAGTTCTTGGCATCATTATTATTGTGGTTCAAGGATTTCTTGCTGTCGCAGTACTAGTTCTCATCTTCTTGGGCATTCTGTCGACATGGATGTCTCTATCACGCAACCGTGAAGTGTTCCCCGAGAAGCTCGATGGCACTCGCATTCGCTACTTTGAACATATTGCAGCCCGGTCGGAAGACCTCGCACCCCAGCCCAAGGTGGTGGAGGAGCCTCCCGAACCAATCAAGCCTTCTTTCAACGTTGGCAGTGTTCGACGAATTTCTGGTGCTCAGCGGCCACCGACCATCAGGGAGACGAACGAGACCGAAAACGAAAATGCATTCCCAACCCTGGAAGGTACAGATGATCCTGTGACTCATGCCGATCCTGTTGAACGTCGAAGCCGAGCAAATAGTGCTAGTTCACGATATTCGGTCAGCAGCCTACCGCGGTCTGGTCGGACACACCGTGCATCCTGGAGCGCAAAAGATTTTGCTGAATGGGATGCTGATATGAACCGTGGTGACACTGCTCGTGTTAGTCGAGTGCGAAGCAACTCCTTGCGACTGCAAGCGGCCAGACACTCGATGCAGCGGCCACCGATGACTCCTGCGAGGGAATCTGCAGAGTTTATTCGCTTCCCTGATTTTGCTCCAAACCTTGCAAGCAAGGACTCTATCAACGAAGATAATGCTGAAGACACAAACATCACACCGCGAAGACAGAGGACTGTTAGCTTCGTCGAAGACCCAGCAACTTCCGAGTCGAAGGCTACAGCAGCTGAAACGAACCCTGGAACAATTCTTAGCGACCCAGACGAACCGAGCAGACCGAATGGAAGTCCATGAGCAAATGATACTTGAGCGATGATTAACGACATTTCTTTTTTGCGTCACTTACTATACCAAGAGATGGCGGTTCATTGCTAACTATATCACCACCATTACAGATTGTGGTTGTCTTGGGTGTATCCGCCCCCATAATTAATATGTCTCATCGAGGAACTTGCATGACTTCCGGGTGTTTTGGGATCAAATGTGTGTATTTTCGATTAGTGGGAGTAAGGAAGCAAACTTCTATTTTTTTTATGAGGATTTCAATTTCTGTAGCCCCCCCTGGTGGGACGGCATGGAAACTGATCTATCTTTTACCTTTTCATACGTACATAGAGATGCATTAGTTATATTATGGGTGTAAATGTCAGTAACGCTGAGGCTTGCTGTTATTATGACCTAGGTCTTGGAAATAGTCGGCTGGGCAATGAGTAGATGGATATGGAATTTCTCAAATAATTAAACAAATATTTCAATCGACGATCTTGATCATGTGCGAATGTGTCAGCGACTACGGGCTACGGAATATATGTTGAAGTCGTTGTCTGGTTCTGCCGGACTGTATTTATGGCCATTCCACCGAGACACTATCAACACGTGCCAAATTTTATACATGTAGAAGCGGTCAACTTAGCTTGCAAAAGCCACAGAATACAGCATCACAGGGCACGTATCCTCTCTAACCACTTACTGCTCGACTCAAATCTCAGTTGCATACTATAATCATCGATCGACTGACTTGTAAGTCCAGCCAGGATCTTTGGAGCTAGAAGGTTTCTGGCGCTTATCCCGCTGTACTGGAGATATTCTAGACGTTCTCCACGGTGGAAGGAGAGTGGACCTCCCTGTGGGACTCCAACAGCCGCTGGGAACACTTACCGGCTGCCGCGGACGAGAAGGGCCTGACCCGGGGTTTAGGAAGTCATTCCCCTCCAACCGCGCTTTCCCCTGCCACTTTCCGCCGCACGCACTAAGCAAGGTACAAGAGGTTTCATTCCCATTAATGAGGATTTTCCAGGCCCCTCCCTCAGGTACCTACAGTCCATTTCATGCCTGTGCATATCCCCTTCTGGGCCGCGCTTTCCATCCTGAAATTTGCCTTCTTTCATTCGGGGAGTTTGACCAGGTTGGGAGGGATTAAAATCAGGAACGACTTTTTTAATACGAGGTAGATCAGGTACATGCGTTCATAATTATAGGAGCCGCGTGAACCTCGTAGGAAAAAAGAGAAAGAACGAGGACGAGGAAAGAAGAAAAATCGAAAGACAATTAAACTCAAAACGATGGCAGGACCGTCGAGGGTACAAAACTGTCGTCTCAGCTTTCTATTCCTCTCCTCCGGAGCCTGCCGGCTCTTGCTTTCTTTTGTGTAACCCAAACACAAATCACATCACCGTCCACTTTCCGTCCGCCCTTGCCCTTGTAGGCAAAAAAGGGCAAGACCTTTGAACAAAGTGCCTGCGCCTGCACTGGCGCATGTCTCACATATTTCCTGGATTTCTTACGACGAAAAAAAAATCTGCGACTTGTCGATTGCGATCTTCTTGCTCGATACTTTCCCACCCATGTTCTCGATCATATCCTAGCATCGTTCGCTTCTCGCCTTGTCTACCAGCTACTGGGATAGCTTTGTATTTGCCATAATGGCAGCCCCTACCTTTGGTGCCCAGGAGGCTGTGCCATTCGCTGACGGAGGACTTGAGACGTATTTGAAAGAGAATGGAAGGTAAGTCTTTTGTGAAAGATTCATGCGACTCTGTGACTCTGCGACTCTGGTTCAACGAGTTATCCTCAATCAACCATGTGTTCTTCCAGGATCTTACCAGTTCGTCGGATCAGATCTGCGGCGCGTGACGTAATTTGGTTTATTTCATGCCCTCTGAATTATACCCTGATCAGTTCATAGGAATCATGACAGGTTGCGACCAAACTCTCTCGATCTCAACCTCGTCTCGGCAAAGCTCTTGCAGGTCTCTGCCGAGAAGATCTCTGCACCCGAAAGCCCCAACTCTCCCAGCCCAGGACGGACCCCTCCATCGCATTCACCCTCGACACCGTTACTACCCGAAGAGCTATACATCCAAGATATAAATTACGAAAAGCGCTTTTACGGCAAACTTCTTAAGCATGGGGGACGGCCATGGTATCCTGTTGAGCGCATTGAGGAAGTTTCGAAGAATCCGAGAGAGCACTCCGATTTACTGCTTTACTGGCGAGGAAACTTTCCCGAATCGAAGCCCGATAACTGGCAAGTGTTTGAACCGCAATACAAGAGATGGAAGGAATTCCGACAGTATCAGACTCGAATGAGGAAAAAGGCCGAGAACGACATGTCTTCATATCTAGCTCGTTGCAGAGGTCAACTAGCTCAACACTCGATTACCAGACCGTTTGAGCTAGAAAAAGATCCCCTGGACCAGGATAAGCTTGTTACATGGATCGAATATCTGAGTTTTGAATACTCGCGTTACAAGAGGCATTCGTGGTATAAGCGACGCGAACAGCAATATGAGGAGGCCTGGAAAAAGCTCGTGAGCTCCAAAGTCTTGAAACCATCAGAAACAAGAGATTATATCGAGAGCGCCCAATGCGCAAGCGATTACGAAGCCCAATCGATCCAGTTGAGACAAGCTGTGGAGGCGGCTAGATCAAATCTGCTGCTGGCAGAACGAGACGCTCTGAATCCAGCCTTGAAACCCTCGGTTGCACATGGAAGATTATTCAAGTCACAAACCGAGCTGGATTCGACCATCAGGACATATGACTCGTTCAAGAGACGTAACGATGCGATCTATACTTTTAGACGGACAACAGCCAGCTATCGAGATGCGCGACGTGCGGCACAGAGGCATGATATACTGCTCAAGTGGGCCCGAGAACAGATACCATTGATTGAGCAAGAAATGGGATTGCCTCCCTACGTGGAAGACGAGACAAGTGAGGATCAGGATGAACAGGATGATCCCCAGGGAGTCAGGAGTGGTGATGAAGGAGATGACGAGAGTGATGCAAAAAGTGATGGAGCTGGACAAGATGGAGAAACGTATCCTTTGTCTGGAAATATGGATCTCGGTCATTCAGATCAGCGGCTGAAGCGAGGTCTGGATGCGAGTCCGGATGGCTTTGAAGGAAAACGTTCGAAGCGAAATGAGGTTGTCCAGAGAACGCGACGGCATTCTGGGTAATCTTCTTCTGCTGTTTGATTTGTCGTCGTTCTCTGCTTACACCGGGATTTTCAGGTCTCTTGTTAGGTTTTTTAGGTATGTTTCTACTTTGATAGATGCTGATTTGATACGGAAGACAGGACATGTCAGCGGGCTTTTGCAATTTTTATAGAAGGGTTTGAAAAGGGACAACAAAAGAATAGATGAGATGGTATGATGATATAGATGAGTTCATGGCCCGATTTAAGAAGTGAAGTCAGCATGCTTACATAAAGTGTGTATTAACAGTTGGTATATCATTTCAATCATGTCCAAGCGAGGTATATAAAATGCCCTTCAGATCACATTGCAATCTCATGGTTCTGTTCGATCAGATCAATCATGTCTCATTGTCATTTTCCCCTCCAACCCTAACCCATGAACCACACGAGCTTTAGCCTTATCCAGTCATCCAGCCCAGCACCAAAAAAAAATTCACCACATCCAATAGTCAAGGTCCTTTTTTCTTTTTCTCTCGTCTCCTTTCCCTTTTGTAGTAATCACCTATTCCAGTACTGAGAGTCTACCCCCTGCAGCCTTGTGTATTCCCCCAAATCCACCTGCCTGCTTGAACCCTCCCACCTTCCTTCCCTGTGGCCCCCCTCTCCCCTCCTTCCCGTAATTCCCACTTGCTAGAAATTCACAGGAGGGTAACGTCAATCCTGGTCAATCAATACCTACCAAAAAGGTTACAGGGCCAGACAAGCTCTCTCACCTCCTCCTCGGTCTCTGTCTTGTCTGTCCCTTTTTTTGACGCCATCCTTGATTCACTTTCAACCTTCCCTTGCACGCGCCCCCTCATTTCCCTTGCTTTAATCACAAAAAGCACTTTTCTCTCCTTGGGAATTTAACTTGTAAATTATTCAGCTTTGGACAAGAAGTGAAAGGAAGAAGAAACCACCCGCTTTCCATATTCATTCATCCTGCTTTATACGAAATTTAATCTTGCTTCGCTTTCGACCTCTCATGGCCTAACCGCGCGCGGGAAATGGCCAACCCCTCCCCCCATCGTCGGGGATCTTCCACTGGCCATCTTCCACCGACGCCTCTCACGACCGCGAACTCGAAACCAGTGGCTCATCAGCCTGCACCGAACTCTACTCCTCACGATGCCCCCGTACATTCTACACTGTTGCAGCCCCGAGTGGCTGTCGTTCTGAACGTCCCTCAGCCTTGGCATCCGTGGCTCTTTGCTCTACGTCTTGTGTCGATATTTCCTGCGTTGTGGTGGGGGTTACCTTCGGCGTTGCAGCTGTTGATTCGAGTGCTGCCCGGACCGGAGCTGGTGTTTGTTGCGCCGTCGGCGTCTACAGGACAGAAGGGCTTGACGGTTGAAGCTGATGATCGATATGCGTTGACGGAGACAGGGTTGGCTACGATATGGGTGTGTTGTCCATTGCTCAGGAGCTTCATGTGAAGTGCCCATGGGATTATACTGACTGAATGGTGTAGTGCTTTGCGTCAGGCTACCTTTCCTTCTTCTTTACGGATTGCTTGATGTCGAGATGGTAAGTGGCGATCGATCATATTCAACCCCTTTGGAGATCCAGCTTGGCGAAAGAGGAATATCAAGCCAATAACTTCCGTACAGGTTGATCAACTACACGCCACAGGCCACCATGGTCCGCTTGCTCTCGATAAACGCCTGCAACGCTTATATAACGTCGAGTGTACTCACTCTCGCGGGAGGGTTCCAGGATCCTCGACTTCTTCTCCCGGGCTGGATTGGAATCGCCACTGTACGTCGCCCAACACATACCAAAATGTCCCTTTCTGTCCTCTCGTCAGTCATAGAACTAACAAACCTTAGACTCTGACCGTGCTCTACCACATTACACACCAAAAAATTAACATTCGAAAAGAGACGTCTACCTCTCTGAATGTCTTTTCGATTGCCAGCTTCATTAGTATGGTGACCCTCTTAGTTCATACGCATCTCTACACACCCGACTACCCTCAGATACCCCTCTTCGCCTCCGCACGACGTGCCTGGGACGAAGCCTCGCGCGTTGTTGCTCAAGTACGGGGAAGCATTGAGCAGCACCAGCATCAAGAGTTGTAAGCTCTCAGCCTACCTGATAGAGCAGAACTTGTTCCCCACACACGGTTCAGAGCTGTCATGCCTGCCTGCCTGCCTGCCTGCCTGCTTCTTCATTCTCATTCTTTTATGTCGATGCTTTGCCCTGATCTTATTTACAATTTTGATATCCCGCCCATGTTTGGGCAATGTCTGATTTTGGCAACCTCTTTTTTTTGTATCTTCTTGTATTTTCTTGCTGTATACTTTGGCCATCTGGCTTCTATCTCCCTTTTTGCACATGTATTTATTCAGATCAAGGAGTTGGAGGGCTTTGAAAATAAAAAAGAAACACGGCGTGCTAACGATCATCACTTGTATTCTGGCTTAACTACTACGCAACACCAAATTGATTTCACTGTGCATTATCATTATGCGATGGACATAGCAGCTTTGGAATCGACCTTGTATTTGTCCTAGTGAGACTACTGCTGGGCTTGCCCAGGGATATGGCTTGTAAACGAGCGACCGACAAGCCATGCTAACTAAGATAACTAATAGCAGCTGCTTTGCCCGTAGCCTTGCCTTTCTGCACGGGAGCTGGATAGAACCATACTTGCTAAAAGCAAGCGTACTACCCTGCCTCTGAACGGATGCAGAAGTATCTTGAGGTAAAAATACTCTTTCTTCCAAAAAGTTGAGCCACCTGCGATAAAAAGAAGCTTCTCGCCCGGGTGGATGCCCGCCGTCCTAGAGTAATCGGAGCCGAGCCTCGGAATGTCCGCATAAGAGGGACACGTCCGGAAAAGGCACAAGCCGGAGGCCCATGCGTCCCTGTCCCTCTACGTCATGAAGCCCGGGAACGGCGACTGACAGGACGACGGGGCATGTAGAGCCTTAGAAACCGTGGACCTTGATGGTCTTGGCATCTAGCTCGAGGCCTTCCTTCTTGTCGGTAAGGAATTCCTGAACATCTTTGCGCTGGTCACCCTGGAGCTGGATCACCTCGCCCATCTCGGTGTCGTTGACGATGGTGCCATTGCAGGCTGGACAACATTAGTATTTTGCAAGGAAAAGTGGTCTAGGGGTTGTCGTGGGAGCATACCAAATTTCTTCTTGATAACCTTGAGAATCTTCTTCTGGTCAAACTTCTTTGGAAGACCCTGGACTGTGGTCAGAGTCTTACGTCCATTACGCTCTGTTTCAAGAGTCAGCGATGGGTCATGCGAGAATTTTTGTAAATTGGCCAGATGCAGAGTCGGTCAGCGAGACCACGACATCACCTTGCAGGGAATTGCCATATGAGGTGGGCTTGATGCGACAAAGACAGGTGGCCAAGTGGAAATACAACTTACGTTGAATGCGAATATGGATGTAATTCTGCGTCTGCTTGGTTTCTCCGGTGTCCTCGTCGGCTTCGGCGAAGGGGTCTATGGAATAACTGTTAGCAATTTGTTTTTTTTTCTCGAGCAAAACTCCACCTATGGGCGAGGCGGGATGTGGATCGCGGGGGAGAAATTGTTGGTGGAAAGATGGCGAAGAGAACGCGCCACCACGTCGGTGAGCGGGTTGAGGTCATCTTGATGATGGTAGAGAGAGGCTTTTGATCATAACTTACCGTAGGTCTTGAGGTTTTCGATGGACATAAACTCGGAGGTAACGGGGTGTCCTTGGGAAATGGGTTTTGTAAAAGAAAAGGAGAGTGTTTTCAGCGACCGCTGGCTAAGAAAAGCGCCTCGCTATTGTTGACTTGCGTGTGACGATGAGATATGAGAGTTGTTTGAATGGAGAAGTTTGTCTTGCGACAGAAGAGCTGGTAAACGCGCGGTAGAGAGACGGGGGTTTTATTCTTGTTTTGATTCGGTGGTGACGTGCGTTTCGGAAGAGGGAAGAATAGAGAAGTTGGGGGG
>JABFFC010000675.1:0-24416 GCA_013623535.1 Fusarium penzigii
CCCCGGCCAGGCAACTGGCCGGGGCCTGGATCACGGAGACTGTGGGTCAGACGCTTCTCTTCATCGTTCAGCGTACCCTATCCAGGTCTAGTAGGCGTCACCAATGCCGAAGCCGAAGCAGCTCCATCTCCTTGCATCAAGTCAAATGCGGGAGAAAAGACAACTTTTTCCCTACAAATACGCTCATCTTTACCTGTCAGCCATCTGCGAGCTCTCAGAAGATACTCATCCCTGATTGCTCAATGTTGATACTGATGCCGACATCGGCTCCACGAGGCGTTCTTCTCTGCCCGACCTCCATCATTGAAAATTCGAATCTTTCTTTTTGGCCTTTACCATTAATTGTCATGTCATGACAGGCAGAACAGATCATACTTTTTTGTTCCATATCAACAAGCTTTGACCAATCTGGTTGTTTGCACCAGGCACCACTGTCGTTGCAAACTTCAACAGTATAAATCACCAGCTTGGCCACTTATGGGAAACCCCCCTTCACTTGCACGATGTCCCGTCTTGATCTTCTCTCTGCTGGTTGCCTTTGAGATCCTCAACGAATCATGTCCTTGTCCTTGTGAGGATGGGGACGGAAAGGAATATGCGTACTTCATAGCCAGTGCGGCGGCTTGATGGGCTGCAGTCTTTCCAGCTGCCGGAGAGATCCCCCGCCTGGTCTTCCTTGGCACCTAGTTCTCGACATACGAGAGAAAAGGGGCATCGAAGTCGCGCATGTCGAGTCCGCAGCCATCCGGGCCGATGCGGATGAAACCCGCCAGAATCTTGAGGTTGTTGGCCGAAAGCTTGCAGGTCGCTGCCGGCATGACCTTACGCTACCGCCGCCATGAATACCTCCGAATCCCCCTCTCTTCCCTTCCTTCTTCTCCCATTCCCTCCTGCTTCGCCTCCGGCACCTTGTCTCTGTGCAGAACGAGGTGCCCGAAGCACCAGCAGCAGAACACCCGTCAGATGATGCGGAGTAGATGACTAGCGTAGGTTGTCTCTCTAGCCAGACAATTGGCTGTGGCTTGGATCACAGAGACTGCGCGTCAGATTTGCCCCTTTGCCCAGGAACTCAGAAGGTTCATTCACTAACCGTGCGCAGTCCTTAACACCAGTAAGTAACTTTTTTTGCATCCCGTTGCCGTTGAATTTTGGTTATTTTATGGAAGAACACGTCTTGGGCGATTGAAATCAGAGCTGGACAGCACTGCGCGGGTATGAGATGTCAGGTGATTGAGGGACCGAATAGGCAAGATGAGCAGTCTCTCCAGTAGCTGGTCAGTTTTTCGGGGGCAAAAGACTGGAGAAATTATTCCATGGCTGTGTCGCAAGTAGCCAGCTGATGGGGAGAACGAAATAAATATGTTGTCTTTGGCTATGGGGCCCTGATTGTTGAGGTGATGATAATCTGTCTGAGGCCGAGAAGAAAATAATAATGCGAGAAAGAGAGATGAGAAGAGAATAAGCATAATTCTCGGATCTTGATTGGTTCATTGACAATTGAGATATATCAATAATTGCCACCGTGTAGCCGGGCTTATAGTCAAGATGGGACATGGTAATTGTGGTCAGCGTGACCACAATGATCATCTTCTATTGTTCTTCTCCATGACCCATGTGATCCCATTTCATATATTTGTAATGTCAAGGTAATTTTTGGCCGCGGGCTGTGAGAGGAGACTGTCCTTGAGATGTAGGCATATTATTCAGGTATTAGCGAGGATAAGAGAAAGGTTGTGTCTAACTTGCGTGTTATCTAGTAATCAACAGGACGCAATGCAAGCTGATACGACAGAGCACGTCCCAGATACTCATATATAACTTCAAGGTAGACGAGCTTAGATGGGTATGATGCTCACGCATACCTTGTAAGGCTCAGATCATTAAGTCTAGACCAAATATGTAAAGCGAGATGACCTGAAAATCCTTGAGACACTTGCATCCCAGCTCCAGCACCTGCAACCGTGTCTCTGACTCTGCACTGACATCCTTCTCCCTTTTTCGGGGCTGCTGGTCGAGACTCGGATGATGGGAGCGTGATGAAGCCCGCCCTGTTTTTATTGTACACATACTGTTTGACTGGCAATCAGTGCGCACCCTTGCACCTTCGCATCCAGTCACGCCCTACCATCTTGCTGCAGAAATCCGGTTCCTCTGACGCGAATATGATACTTACTAATTACGTAGCGTAGGTCTGTTATGGATGAAGGCTAGATAGATAAAGTTACCAAACCCAAACCCGAGTTTCAGATGCCTTGGTGCCTACTTTAAGACTCCACTGGCAAAATTTCAATTGCCTGCTTGGTTTCAAACTTTGTTACTTGTCCCTTGTTTTCTAATGTTGTTTCTCACTTTTTCGGATCGTACTCGGCTGTGAACTGCATTGGGATTGCGTCAGTGAAGCAACCAGTGACCTTGAACACGCTGTAGCTCTTGCGCCTGCGTCATGTTATTCCTTTTAGCTTCAACGCCGACATCTTTGCCGCCTCCGACTCTACGCCGTGCACTGGCCAGACACCATTCACGTATATCAAGCCTCCAAATTTCCATTCCTGGTGACTAACTCTCACAGAATCAAGCCAGACTCTTGTCGACATAAAATGGGGACTCACGACAGTACAGTATACGAGAGGCCCAGCTCGTCTAACCCCGTAGAACAGTCGAGACTGTTCCTAGTGAATGGCATAGTCACTTACCATACGTTTGCGAATCGCATCATGGCTGTCGTCAGCATCCCATGGGGGCCAAATCTACCACAACGCACTCTTCCCTCGGAGATCTCAGCCCTCTCAGCCCCCCGTTAAGAGAGGTATTATGGGTTATTTCTGTGGCTATACTCAGGGACAAGATGAGGCCCTGGCTGTGTACTCGAAACATCAAGTTCAATGCAAATCTGCTCTCACTCTACATATGGGTGTCCCATCACATGGGCCGTGAGTATTCGTGGTATAACGACATCCACTTCGACAAGGAGACCTTTCTACAAAAGCAAGAAGTCACCTGTATCATGCATAAAAACTCCCGGGTGCTCCATGAAGTTGAATCCAAATGTTTTCCTCATCATGAGTTGGGGATTTCCAAATCGACATTAAAGGATGTCGACGATTTTACGGAAGTTGGGTAAGATACTGGGGAGATGTCCGCCAGAAACGCAATAGCTGCGCAAGAAAGCCAGTGGGCTATTGGAGAGGCTCCTGGACGAGTTCTCATGGCCGACATGAGAATGTAGACAACTGCGGTGTATGCCATGCAGATGGCAGATGTACATTTGAATGTGTGGACGATGAAATCGCGTAGGGTGTTAATGCTTTAGGGACCTGGGACCGGGCAAGGACCGCCATGACCAGAAATGGCTTGCACTGGTCGCTGGTTCAGGGTATTGCAAACAGGAGAAAACACAAAACTAGCAAGTTGGGTGGAGGAAGTCGCCAGTGCCTTCAAGGATGACAAATAGCCATCGTAGCAACTTGGCATTCAAGAGGGGTTTCGAAGGAGAGTCAATGTGTACTGGACAAGAAAGAGAGGACACAAAGCCGTTGACGTAGGAGGAACTTGATTACTGAGATTTTATAGACATGGCTACCAGTTTCATCAGCTTCAATTCAGTTCGTTGTATTTACTGGGATAATAACTACTAGTACAGTAAACAGATGTGATGTGGTAGGCTGGGTGATTGAGGTTGACTGCTGCGCCTCAACCTCGTATCCACAAGCACATATATCTTGCTGATTCCTTGAACAAATCCCCTCTTCTTCTCTCTTCTTTTTTCTTTCTTCTTTCTTTTCTTCTCCTTTCAGTTTTCTTTTGGATCCACCATGCTGCAAGTCCATGTTTACCCAGCCCAATATACTCTGCTGTGATAAATGCTAACTTTGGAGGGATGTAGTTCTGTTTTCAAAATCACGGTCAAAACGACGGAGGGAAGCAAAGAGGTCGAGCTTTGGGTTAATCCTCTGGTGATGGTCTTGTTCATCCTAGCTCTGGTTATTATCCGAGGGTAAGGTCTTGATACCCTTGGTATGGGGAAGCTCTCGAGGAATGGATGATCTCATGGTCCGGATAGAATCAATTAAAATGTTGCCAAGAGGACATGGTACATGGCTGTGGTTGTCGAACGTTGGGCCTGAATCAGTATGCCTTGACCAGGAGTGTCTTCGCCCGTGTTAAGCGGAGAGCCTTTAAAGCTGCTGACTGACAGTACGAGATACGTACCAAGTATACCTAAGCTACGTGATCATATGCCATAAACATACCTAAGCCGTCTAGAAGTTAGGTTATCAACTTGGATAAATCATGGATTTGAGAGGAATCCCATCCATGACTAGTGATCATACTATCTATACGTTAAACGACACGAAAACCCTGGCTAAACAAACATCTTGATGATTTGACAGCTGCACACACTCGTCTAGAATTCCAGAACCAGAAAAACGCGTGCGTAGCCAGTCACAGGTTCCTACGGATTGAAAAGAAAATTAAAGCCATGCTCCGCGGGTCCCAGGTCCTAGACACTACATCTAAATATTCCATCGTCCCAGCGAATCACAACATACCAAGACTTTACACAAGACCCTGAACACGTCAGCTCAGAGATCTGTGCCACTCCTTGCCTCTGAGTTATCCCCTTCCCGCGGAGCATCGGGGCTTTCTTTTTTATGGAGGTGGAGGCTCGGTGAATTCGATTTAGCCCAATGATTTTGATCTGCGGCCGGTGAATTTGCCGTAGCTGAAACATGCGGCTTTTCAATTTGTGTCATATGGAGAAATGAGATGAATGTTTTGGTGATGTGCCCACCAGTCTATCCTTATTGCAGGGGTGATAGGCTGCCGCCGTGGTCAAGTAGTCTTTTTTCTTTCAAGGGATTGGGTGGTTTACGATATACGGTTCTATTCGGTGCGTTCTTATTGCTGTCATGGCCAGGTTTTCCAAGATGCCAATTTGTTAATGCTTCAAAATTGAAGACGGGCACATTTCAAGTCATGGCCAGTTGCATATCTTTATCCTCATAGAGAACCAAGACATACCACATTGTCACGTTCACAAGACACCACTATACCAAAACATTCTAAATGTACAATCTCTCTCAGCCCTGTCCATCAAAACTCCCCCTTACACCAAGCCAAAAGCACAGCCCTGTTCAAGCATGCCTCCCTCCCCTTCCCGTAAACCGTATCTCAAACCTTGTCATGCCATGCCTTGCCCTGCCCTGCCGTTTTCAGCTGGCTGTGTTAATAACGACGTACTACGTATGGTAAGCTTACACCGCCCCCTTTTTTTCATTTCAGTGATTGATTGACATGGTAGAATCAATTACCCTTTTGGGAATCATGATGCGCGGCCCCGTCCGTTGAACGATGGAGGATTTTCAGAACATGGCTTTTGAAGTATGACACTGCCCAGATTCTGTCATTTGTTTGATTCAGATTTGCCTTATATATCTCTTCATCTTCGACGTAGTGAGCTGTTCTGTTCTTTCATTATCAAGCTACAATTCAATCACCGCTCCTCATTCTATACAGCCCGAATACACCAGAGACAAATACAATACACTAGATACCTATACATCAGCAACTGTCCAGTGTCTTAAACACCACGAAAATGACAAACAGTTCAGACCTCTACCCTCCAACCTACGATAACTGTGACGAACTCTCCGATCGCTGCACCGTCGAATTCACAGCCATTGGCAGCGACCTCTCTCTCCCCGTAACCATCATCTTCTTCGCCGTCTTTGTCATCCTCCTCCTCATCCAACTCTGGCAAGGCGTCCGCGGCAGAGTCTGGTCGTACACAGTCTGGCTCGGTCTCGGTACCCTTCTCGAGATCATCGGTTACGCTGGTCGAGCTATCCTATCCAGGAACCCCTGGGTCATCAACGCCTACATCATTCAATTTCTCACTCTTCTTCTCGCACCTACCCTCGTTGCCGCTGCCATCTCCGTCACATTCAAGCATCTAGTTATCTGGTACGGCGCAAAATGGTCGCTTCTCCGACCTAGTCTCTATCCCTGGGTTTTTGTCGGAACCGACTTTCTCTCCATCTTTATCCAGGTCGTAGGTGGTGGCATCATCGCCATTAACACCAGCAGCAACGGAGATGGCCCCCCTATTGAGCTCGGTGAGGCTCTTGTCATTGGTGGTGTAGTTTTCCAGGTGGCCAACATGGTCTGCTGTGCCGGTCTGATGCTCATCTACGCAAGGAGACGTAAAGTCGCCTTGCGCAGCAGAGCCATCGATACTGCTTCCGAGCCTTCTCTCTCCGCCTACAGCAGCGGCTTCCAGGGCCGCGGCAAGATTCCCATGTCTCGAAGCGAAGCCACTCCACAAGAAGCCCGCAGGACTCAATTTTTTATCTATGCGCTTGGTGTTGCGTACATCGCGATTATCATCCGATGCATTTACCGGTTAGTTTCTTTGTCGCCGTTTATCATCAGTACCGCTAACCATGGTCACCAGTGTCTTTGAAACGGTCCCTGCCACGAGCCAAGATGTTATCCGAAACCAAGCCCTCTTCTACGCTCTAGACAGTGCCATGATTGTCATCGCTATTAGTGCTGTTACAATTCTTCACCCTGCTGTCTGCTTCCCGTTCCTGGGTACTAAGCCCGGGGACAGAAGAGAGAAGCCAGGTTCAGGCCAAGACTCCGACATGAGTTGAGAAGCAGCTAGGCTAAGATTTTGCGGGGTCGGAATGGTGGACTTGGGCCGGTGCCTGAACTACCAGCGGGTTACCTTTGTATTATTTTTTATTGTTCTTGTTTTACGTAGTGTAGTCTGGTTTTTTATTCGGGATATAGAATGGGATAATGAATGCATAGATACGTTCCTGAACTTGATGCATTGCTTAATCCCAGTGATGATATACCAAGCCCGTCAGGGTCATTCCAATCAACCGTCAATAAATTCTATTGTAAGTGCAATTCATATCTCAAATCTTCTGAAGCAGGTGAGTCTTGAGCACCTTTTAAGAGGTGTATTTATATTACCGCCAGTCTAAGTAGTTCTCTTGGAAACCAACCGCGGCTTCAATGTCACCACGTTGTCTTACAAGTCATCCTTCGTCTTCTCATCCACAACCTCCGCCTCAGGCTTATACTGGCTAAACTTGCGGGCGGGGATCTTCTTCATAAACATCTCATCCAACTCCTCAAAAGTTCGGCCAGCCGTCTCGGGAAGCTCAAACCACAGGTAGATCAGACACAAGACACTGCAGCCGCCAAAGATGAAAGCTACCTTGGCTCCCAAGTTGGCCTTGTCCGGGTTGAAGAGATAGGGAAGAACAAAACTCCACATCATGTTGAGTCCGTTGACGACAGCCAGACCAATGCCGACAGTCTTGGCTCGGAGTCGTGATGTCGACACTTCGGCGAGGACGGTGAAGGCAACGGCACCAATGGAGACGTTGTACATCCAGCAGTAGAGAAGGATGAATGCAACAGTGGCCTCAATGGCACTGGTGTTTCCGGTAGCGGTGGCACATCCTCCCATGGCCAGAAGAATAACCGTTAGAGACAAAAGTCCGTAAAAGGTGAGGTTACGTCGACCGATGCGGTCAACTAAATACCAAGACATGATGCTGCCAATCATGGAAACGACCTGTTGGACAATCTGGAGAGTAAAACTCTTCGACGCACTGAAGCCAGCAAGTTGCATGTAGTAAGTCGAGTAACTAGCCGCAAAGGTGATGCCGGAAAACGCCTGCATGCACTTGGGTGCGATACTGATGCATGTGCGACGCAGGTTGGTCGTACGGAAGCACTCGAAATAGGTGACACCCTCAGTCTCAGCGCGGACCTTCTCAAGGGTTTGCTTGATCAGGGACAGTCTCTTGTAACCGTCGTCACCAGTATAGCCAAGCTTCTCGAGACTCTTGAGAGCGGCGGTATCGCGGTCTTTGGTCATGAGCCACCAGGGGGATTCGGGCATGAAAAAGACAAAAGGGGTGACAATGGCGGCGAAACCGAACTGGGCGCAGAAGACAGAGCGGTAGGCCCAGCGGCTGTCGTAGGTGCCGGTATATTTGACGATGAGGGCGGATACAAGTGGTCCAAGTGTGTAAGAGAAACCAACGAGACAGGTAGCGATACCTCGGAAAGCAAGAGGAGCGATCTAGATGGCGTTAGTATAATAAGATTCTGATATGGATTTCAGACTGACCTCTCCGATGTAGCTGACACAAACAGTGGCGATACATCCAGTAGCGAAGCCATTGAGGAACTTGCCACCAAAGAAGAGCTCATTGGTGGTAGCAACAAACTCCATGGCAATGGCAGCATAACTAATGACGAGAGTGAGATGAAGAATGGGCTTTCGACCGAATCTATCAGCAAGGTATCCTCCACCAAGGCATCCAAAAATGGCACTGTCACAGCTTGTCAGGTTTCAACCCCAAAATGCCATCAAGACTAAAACTTACGAGGCCATAGGAGCACCGCTGAAGGCCGACTGCCACTTCGCGTGCAAGACATATGATCCCTCATGCAGATATCCAAAGTCCTGTCTGAAACGAGGAATTCCGAGAACATTGCCAGAAGCCTGGTTCTCGAAACTCACGAGGAGAACGTACCACACCGCAAAGATGATCCAGGCACATGCTTTGGGGTATCGACGAAGTGATTCGAGTTTTCCAATCTCGTGTTCTTCCTGGTTTCCAAGACGAGCGAGGTGTTGGTCTACCTCTGCGGTCTCGACTTGTTCTTCGACGGAGCGAGCCATGGTGGGAGATGGCAGATGGGAGTAATGGAATTAGGATATGAAGGACACCAACAGACGAGCTATCAATGTTTGGTAGTTTGGTGAATATCCTACCAACAGGTTAACGCCGCCTTCTTATATAGTAACCCGACACGATGGGTTCACCATCAAGACCTGGGGTTAGAAGCGGTTGCCTGTGGGGGTGGTTGCTCCTCCGCAATTTACAAGGATGAGAATCATGATTAAGCGAGGAGGAAGTGGTTAGAATTACTGAGTTAAGAAATAGGATGGAGAATTTTTCTCTTAAAAAAACTAGCCGAGAATAGAAACGATGTGATGATGACTGAAAGGGGGAAAAAAAAAGTTGCATTATAAGGTGGGTTTTTGGGGAGTTAGCGTTTGGGGATGGTATGGGATGGGATGATTGAGCGGATACGGGGCATGACATTGATGGATGTAGTGATTTGAAGGGAATAGAACGATGAGTAAAGTAAACATAGTATTAATTGAAGGATGTGAGTATTGAAGGGTGAATACACAAGCCAGTATACGTGCATCTTCCCATCCATTGACTCATCTCGTCCACATCAATTGACTTGTAACTGCTAGAAACCAAGTCGAGGGAATCAAAAGCCATCAACTTATTACATTAATTTCTCCATATTCTCTCCATGTTTTTCCCAATTGGACCCCCACGAACTCTACATGGTACAAAACCAGCATAACCCCTTCAGCTTCATGATCCCCTCACGTGTCCCAACACCCGTCCCTCGCCGAATAAACCCACGCGCTCAACCTCTTTTGACTCATGAGGGGTAGTCTTATGGAGACGTCCAATCCACTTTGTGATTCATGGGAGACACGAACCGACGGATCATTTCCGTTCATGGAGGGCACTGTAGTGCTACAGGTTGCCTAATCGAGTATAGAGCTGGCGGTGCCGACAATAATGTCGGGTAATCAAGTCCGGGTTTGGTGCCGAGTCCGGCTTGTCCATACACTACGTCCCAGATCATGAGCCGATCTCCAGGTATTACCAGAATACCGGTATGGAATTTGAATTGCTGTCATGCCATGTCCTCAATTAGGAAATATTAGGCACGCTATTGAATCCTGTTGCTTTACAACGATTGAAAAAAGTCTGATTCCCTTCTTGATTTACATCATCTCAGCTTTGTCCCGTTCCAGATCCTACCGCAACCTTCAGTCCTCTCACACACCATGTCTTCGGCTTCTTCCAAATTGCATCAGTATCCAACCAAACCGCGGACATTTATCCTGTCGGACGTATCCAACGAGCCTGACGATGCAGAGTCTCTTGTTCGATACCTCACATATGCCAATCAATTCGACACAGAAGGCCTAGTACCTACAACGTCAGTATGGCTACGGGACAGAACATGCCCAGAGGAGATGCATAGAATTGTCGACGGTTATGCAAAGGCCGTAGACAATTTGAACATCCATGTGCATCCCCAATATCAATATCCATCTGCCAAGTACATCAGAAATTTGATTCGGCCGGGGGCTCCAGTATGTTACTCTCCTCCCTAGTCACTTCTTGGCTGACATTGACATATGATATAGGTCTACGGCATGGAAGCTGTAGGTGATGATATTCCCCTAAGCGAAGGCGGCAAGCTCCTCAAAGAACGAATCGAAGCCTCCAAAGACCTTACCGAACCTCTCTGGGTATTATGCTGGGGCGGTACCAACGTCTTAGCACAAGCCCTATATAAGATTCGAAAAGAACACGATAGAGAAACAACGTCTTCTTTAATATCTAAGCTTAGAGTATACGCCATCTCAGACCAAGATGATACATCCGCTTGGATAAGAACGGAGTTTCCAGGTCTGTTCTACATATCCTCGATCCATGCGTGGAATCAATATGGTCTGGCGACATGGGCTGGTATCTCTGGCGAAACACACTACACCTTCGATGAAGGAGGACCAGACAGTTCCAAGATCAGCAAGGAGTGGATGAAGGACAATATTCAAATCGGGCCTCTGGGTAGTACCTATCCCGACCCTGAGTTTGTCTTTGAAGGCGACACCCCAACATTTCTTTACCTTATCCAGAACGGTCTTGGATCAAGAGAAAATCCACACTTTGGATCCTGGGGAGGTCGATACGCAAAGACTGATCCAAGCGATCACGTGAACCATTACGGCGACACAGCGGATAGAGTGAAAGGTCTGGATGGGAAAATGTATAAATCAAACCAGGCCACTATCTGGCGGTGGAGAGAAGCCTTCCAAAATGATTTTGCAAGCAGGATCCAATGGTCCATGACTAATGACTTTTCAAAGGCAAACCATCACCCCATTGCAGTCGTCAACGGAGATGGAAGTCTAGAACCCCTGGAAGTCAACGTTCAAGCTGGGCATTCCATTACACTTGATGCCTCTTCATCATACGACCCTGACGGAGACGCTCTCAAGTTTACATGGTATCAATATGAGGAGCCTAGTGTCAATATTTGGAGTGCTCACAAGTGGACTGCTAAGCTGGACATCTCACCTCTAAACGAACAAGGCTCCAAGATTGAAGTCAAAGTTCCGGAAGCTGATGTTTCGTGTGTCGAGTTCAAGACGTGGAAGCCGTTGGAGAAGGGTCAGGTTCTACATCTGATTCTTGAGGTTACGGATGACCGTCCGTTGGGGTTGACAACGTATAAGAGGGTGTTGATACAGGCTACAAGAGGGACCTCTTAATGAATAGACTAAAATGAAAACAATCAACCCTTTTGTTGACAAATGTTTCTGGAATACATATGCAGTGCCTGAGTATTAGGTAAACCTCTCAACTTCGACGTACGCTCCCCTCAGCCATATCAAGTATTAGTATTAACCTCCAACTCCCGGAGCTATCTGCAGTCAAATCTCCTGACTTCCTCTCCGTCAACATCATTCACCTCCCATTGGCGCGCTATCGGGGATACCGGAGCCGAACACCCAACACACCACACAACCACGCCCCCATGTCACCACGAACGAATCGCCGACTTTATCTCAACGTCGATCCCCCATCTCCCCGCAAACTTTAACGTTCTGACCCCCTGGAGGTCCTCTAATCCTGTTATCCCCGGATACTTTGATGCCTTGTTACTCGGACTCTCACCCCAGATTCGGACAGACATGACAGGTTTTGGTGAGGGATGGAATGTGAGAGATGAGTGAGTAGCTGCAATGTGTGGTCACTCGAGCATAAATAGGATGATTTCGGTGGGTCAGTGGACATATACTTGACTTGTTGGTCTGAGCGGAAGAGCAGATGCAAAGCATAAAAGAGCATCATCACCCTCATCATTCGATCAACCGTTGAGACCATATTCCATCCCCCTCTTTCCAACACTCTTCCAACCCAACCTGTGGATGCAATGTCAACCGTACACCGTACTTCCACACAAGGCGAGAAGCCAGATGTTTATCATGACAGCCAAGACAACACCGTTGCCATCGCCGCTGAGATCGCCCATGAGGTCGACAACAACAAATACTCACCATGGACAGCCTCCATGTTCCAGCTCTACGGCGTTCTGTTCGTCGCGTATTTTTGCGGATGTCTTAACGGCTATGATGGTTCGTTGATGGGTGGGTTGAATGGTATGGTGTCCTACCAGAAGACATTTGACATGTAAGTTGATTTCTCTCTGTTGGGACACTGCTATGAACTGATCTAACAGTGACTAGGACAACTGCCGGGTCATCAACGGGCATTGTCTTCATGATTTACAATGTCGGTAGTATTGCCGCCGCGCCGACTGTTCCATTCGCAACGGATCTCTTTGGTCGTCGCATGGGAATGTTTGCTGGTGCTGTAATTATCATTATCGGCACATGCGTACAGTGAGTGTTGATCAAGAGACCATCACGACCTATGCTAACACACCACAGAGCCACAAGCCAGGCAATGCCTCAATTCATGGGAGGTCGTTTCTTGCTAGGATTTGGTGTTTCCTACTGCTGTATTGCAGCACCAACTTATGTTAGCGAACTTGCGCATCCAAAGGTATGTTATCAAACACAATCAAAGGGACACTTGACTCACACAATACAGTGGAGGGGTACTCTAACAGGATTATACAATTGCATGTGGTATGTCAACCATCAACATCTTCTGATCATCGCTAACAAAACAGGCCCGTTGGATCCATCATCGCCGGTTGGACAACCTACGGTAGTTCTTTCATCAACAACAACGACGGCTGGAGACTCCCCGTATGGATCCAACTCGTCACATCCGGTATCGTCGTCGTCTTTGCCTTTTTCCTCCCCGAATCAGTACGTAATCCCTAACCTTTAATCCACTGCATCACACTAACATATCCAGCCTCGATGGCTCATTGCAAACGATCGCTACGATCAAGCCGCCAATATCCTTGCCAGACTCCACGGCGAAGGTTCCGTCGACCATCCCATCGTTCAGCTGCAGCTACGAGAGATGCTCGCCCAAATCTCAACAGAAGCTTCGGACAAGCGATGGTGGGATTACCGTGAGCTTTGGAACTCGCATAGTGCAAAGCGTCGACTCATCTGTGTGCTGGGCATGGCCATCATGGGACAAGCAAGCGGTAATTCCTTGTCGTCGTACTATCTCGTCACCATGATGAACACCGCTGGCATCACAGAAGAAAAGAAAGTGCTGGCGTTGAATGCAACCAACAGCGTCCTCGGTTTTCTCGGCTCTCTTCTTGGAGCTCGTCTCACCGACAGAGTTGGTCGTAGACCGCTTCTTATCTACAGCATCATCTGCTGTTCCTTCATATTCGCCGTCATCACAGGAACCTCCAAGATGGCTGTCGATGACAAATCCAACACGCACGCCGCAAACGCCACCATCGCCTTCGTGTTCCTCTTCGGTGTCGTATTCTCCATCGGCTGGACTGCCCAGCAGAGCATGTATATCGCCGAGACCCTCACCACGTCAACCCGTGCCAAAGGTACAGCCATCGGTAATTTCGCTTCGAGCTGCATCTCTCTTGTTTTGGCTTACTCTTCGGGGCCTGCGTTTGAAAAGATTGGCTACTACTTCTACCTAGTCTTTGTGTTCTGGGACCTGTTTGAAGCGGCGTTTATCTACTTCTTCTTCCCAGAAACCAAGGGTCGCACTCTGGAGGAACTTAGCGAAGTATTTGATGCGCCAAACCCTGTCAAGAAGTCTCTAGAACCGCGAACCGCCGAGACGGTCATGGCAACAATGCAGGTTCAGCCCGAGAAGGGGCAGTATGTTTAGTTGTGACATAGTAGCACCTACGAAATTCAGATACAACCCCGTCCCAGTTCCTTTCATCTATGCTTTAGGGTGACTGTCTAGATCATAAAAACATAATTCTAAGACTGCTTATGCGGTTTGAGGGCCTAAGAACTAAAGCGAGAAGCGGCATCTCCATCGCGACATCCCGCGGATCTCTAACTAAAAGATCACTAGAGGCTGTAGGTCTCGGTTCTCCTGAAACTTGCCACTACTTGCAGCCCCAGTCATCACATCATATGCCTCAGCAACACCAGCCGCACCAACTTCCTTGGCTGGGTCGTACTTTTCCAAGGTGTCCAGGGGGGCATATTTCTCACAAAGAAAGAGGATGTCGTTATTTGCACTGCAGGTGTTAGCTTTGACTCAGTCGCCAACAATATGCTGTCTTACATGATTCTGGAGGAACTTCCAGGATGACCCGCAGAGTCGGTTAGGGCTGCACGGATTGCATATAGTCTGTTTCGATCATCCCACTCCTCAACTGGCTCTGATGGTGGGATGAGTTGCTGATACTGGGCTATGTACATGGGCAACCTGAAGTGAGTAGCCCATCTACAACGCCACGTCCCGAATTCGATCTCATTATGTGCATAGACGCACCCGGGATCGAATATGACAATGTTGCCCGTCTCCAAGTCGGTTGCCACGTTCCCCTCCCAAATATCCAAATGGACAAGAGATGGTTTGATGCTGCGCCCTTCGGACTGGAGGGCTCCCAGAAGCCTTGGAATAACGTGGTCAATGAGCTGTTTGCATGCTGCTTCGTGTTCTGGCCACACTCCATTCGCATCGTTGTCCAGTTCGATGACATCTTTGATCTGGTGGGTGAACTGTGCTGCCCAGCTTTTCTCCCATGTCACTGTACGAACAAGGATTCCTCCTCCGGTTGGGACGTCGAAGCCGAACATCCCATTGGGTGATGTACCGCGTTGATGTAGTTTCGCGATCTGACTTGCCAGTTCCACTGGATCGGGAGGGTTTTGTGTGTCTTCCATGTCATGAAATACCATGAGAAAAAAGTACACTTCTGTTCCATCATTCTCCAGGTACTGTCCTTTGCCGAGTGGTTCTGGCCCAAAGCTGGGAACTACCTCTTCGATAGCTACAGCTGAGTGATACTCACCCCAAACCAGTGTTTTCGTAGCTGTTCCTGTGGCACACTGGACGTAAGTTAGTGGCCAGCTGCGACACAACAGTTTGACGACTGAGTCTGGCCTACCTTGACAAAATATTCCTTTGGACTTCCATCTTCGAGAATGACTGAAATCTTGGCTGTTTTGGTCCAAGCAGAGATACCCCAGGATTCACCAGCAACGACTTTGGTACCTTTCGGCATCACTATGACATGGACTCATGATTAGCAGCTGAGCATTCGCACCAGGAATGGTTTGGGTGGAAATAGGACGCCAGGACTGTACCATCAAGGATAGCCTGATTTATGGGGAAATCCCCCTCAATTCCCTCAACCCATGATGTCGATGTTGATGTTGACGAGAATGTCATCTTGGAGGTGACAAAAGTCTTCAAATATGAGCGTGTATGTAGCAGAGCAACGAAGACCTCTGAACGTGCCCTATAAGTGATGAATTATCCGGATATTAAAGAATTTAATATTTGGGCAAGAAACATCTCTATGGGAAGGAAGTCTCCAGTCGAGCCTCCAGTCGAGCCTCCTTCCTTTACCTTGATCTGCAGGCTTACCTACCCTCCCTCATTCCTTCCTGTTTTCTCGCCTATCACGCAAGTGCTAGAGCTGCACGTTGTCATGCGTCTCTCGATCCTTGTCCAACCATTCACCCTTGTCGTCCTCGCCTACAGCAGTCATCTTGACTCTGTCACTCAGCCCCAAGGTAGAAATGCGGCACAAAATTGATCGCTCCCACCAGGCAGCGAATAATGCCTCGAAGGATTTGCCTCAATATCTAGCCACTCAACCTGCCTTCCTTTGAGCCGCATGCAACAGGATATGCATCGATGATAATAACTCACTCTTCTTCTACTACCCCGCACAGCAAGACTGAATCTGCCTCTCGAAATTGACACGAGACTCTTTGCCCTCTTTGATCTTTTGCTTTACGCCTATGTGACCTCACCCACTCTATGCGGCCGGTCTGAGAAGTGAGCGGCCGCTGCGGCCCAGACAATGTCAGGATGAGTATGGTCCGTCACCCTAATGATTCCAAACCTCTTTAAAGGCTTGGCTAGGCCTTAGGCCCATGTTAACGGTTTCTTAGTTTAAGAAATTTAGTTTTAGGAAAAAGAGCAAAGACGCAGGTGATACTCAAGGTGCACGACCATCAATCGGTTCGTCCACCCACGACTACGACCGTCGGGGTTCCAGCCCAAGGCCTTCTTCTATTGTCCCAAGTGTCGCACCATTTGACACAGCCAACGAGCATCACGATGCTCTTGCAAGAAGTGTCACCGGCAACAGTGCCGCTACTAATAGCGGCGACCAAGATCCCCTAGGTCTGTCCGTTGTCTATGCGCCTGAAGATGCCCCTAAAGTCGATATTGTCTTTGTCCACGGCCTCGGCGGGACAAGCCGATGGACGTGGACGAAACACAAAAGGCCGGAGCTATTCTGGCCCTTGGCCTTTCTTCCTTTGGAGCCAGACATTTGCCATGCTAGGATTCTAACTTTTGGCTACAACTCCAAGTTCAAGAAAGCCGGCAATGCAACGACATCCATATTGGACTTTGCCAAAGAGCTCCTTTTCGACCTCAAGTATGCAACTGGGTCGCAAAAGGAGCACTTGGATATTGGAAAGGTTAGAAAAATTCTGTATAACTGTTCTGATCTCAAAACTAATCCACCGAACCCCAAAGGTGCCCCTCATATTTGTTGTTCACAGCATGGGTGGCCTCATTGTCAAGGAAGTGAGTAGTCCAGTACACCCAAAGCAACCAACAGGGTTTAACTCCCCATATAGGCCTGCATGCAAGGACAGAATGACCCTCAATATGAAGCAATCGTCAAGTCAATCTTCGCCATTGCCTTCCTCGCCACTCCCCATCGAGGCACTGCACTGGCCGAGACTCTGAACCGAATCCTCGGCACTGTCCTCATCTCTAACCCGAAGCAGTATGTCGCTGATTTGGCCAAAAACTCTCTGACTCTCCAGAAACTCAACGACCAGTTCCGACACATCGCGCCCAGGCTTGAGATTGTGTCGTTCTATGAGACGCGTCGAACCCAGTTGTACGGAGGAGCCAAGGTGGTTAGTCAATTCCACGAGCGTGATCTTTTGTCCACTCCATTAATGTCCATTTTAGAAAGTGCTGGAAAAGGATTCGTCCGTTCTGGGTTACCCCGGAGAGATATCGAAAGCCATTGACGCAGATCACAACGAGATTTGCAAATACAATGACCCTTACGACCCAAACTACATCATCGTGAGGAATGTGCTCAAGTCTTTGGTCAGTAAAATCCTCGTCGCAGACGATTCCAAGAGTAATAAGCCCGACTTGTCCAACCGCAGAGCATCTCTCGACCTCAGGGCTCTACTGGCCATCTCAGAACCGACCGGCGTTGACTACATCTTTTTTCACGACCAGTGGACTGAAGGAACTAACCACTGGATCCTTGAAAACCGAGACTTCTTAGCGTGGAGGGATGATCCAGAGCCAAAACAGCAGGTATTATGGTTGAATGGCAGAGCGGCGACCGGCAAGTCCATCATGGCCTCTTTTCTTGTCAACGCTCTAGTCTCGCAAGGTGCCTGGTGTCAACACTTCTTTGTCCGATTCGGAGATCAAAAGAAGCGGAGCTTGAGTCTACTCTTACGATCAATAGCCTATCAGCTCACACAGGTTGTCCCTGGGCTTCTACAGAGGATTTCCGAGCTCGCCGATGAAGCCATTGACTTTGAGACAGTTGACCCCAAGATCATCTGGGATCGTATCTACAAATCTGTATTGTTCCGCACACAGGAGTGTAAGACCCTCTACTGGATAATCGATGGGCTGGACGAAGGTCTCGAGCCCTCGGCGGTCCTCAAGGTCTTATCAGACATCTCGTCCTCTCCCTTCCCCATACGCGTGCTCTTCACCAGTCGCAACACACCAGAGATTGCCTCGTCATTCCAGAGGCTCGGTTCACATGTACATACTACGGCGATCAACATAGAAGGGCATACAGAAGATATGGTCTGCCATGTTCGTCAGCAACTATTGGTACCGGGCAACGACGATTTCCAGGAGGAGGTGAAACAACGAATTATCCAGAGTTCTCAGAACAACTTTCTGGTAAGCCGACAAGAAGCACCTCCAAGCGTCAAACTGACTGTGGTTAGTGGGTGAGGCTCGCTATCGAGAAAGTGAATAAATGCCACACGCGATCAGACGTCGATGCCGCTCTTCGAGAATTGCCGGATGGCATGGAGGAAATGTATAGTCGAATGGCCACCGCTATCGCACAAAATCCCAACCCAAACGACAAAGCACTGGCTATGAGCATTCTCCAATGTGTTACGTGCTCACTCCGAGTTCTCACCTTGGTAGAAATCTCCCAGGCTCTGCCCGAAGTAACATCTGAGGTTCTTGATCTTCAAAGGACAATCACGCACCTATGCGGTGACTTTATCGTCATCGACAACAGCGGAAATGTTTCCCTTGTTCACCAAACTGCTCGCGATTATCTGTTGAGAGATTCTGAGGAGGCTGAAGATTTCCAGATTGATAAACAACTCTCTCACACACAACTCTTTTTGAGTTGCATGCGTTGTCTCATGTCGACTGGGTTACGAGCGAAACTTAGCCGTGGCCAGGCCCCCGAGTTTCTCAATTATGCAGCCGTCTCCTGGCCATCACATCTAGTTTCTTCTGTGATCAATGATCGAGAGATTATCGACGTGTTAAAGAAGTTCCTCTCAGGAAGCTGGGTTCTCACCTGGATACAAGTCCTGGCTTTTAATGGTCAACTCAAAGCACTCATTCGGGCATCCAAGGATCTGGCTCGGTACGCTGCAAAGAGCAAGCGCAAGAATTCGTCGCTAGATGAGGAGGGCTTGAGCCTTCAAGAGCAAGAGCTCATCGAGAGCTGGTCGGTCGACCTTCTTCGGATCTTAGGAAAGTTCAACAACCTTCTCCGACGAAAGCCAGATTCCATCTACAAATTCATCCCACCATTTTGTCCGCGCAGTTCTTCGATCTATCAACTCTTTGGGAAAGCCGAATCTGGTACACTGTCAGTTAGCGGGCTCGCATCGGAGACATGGGATGACTCGTTGGCGCGCATCTCGCTCGGAAATGGACCTGGGGCGCTTGCTTCACATATTGCTGCTTCAGGGTCTCAGATAGCTGCGCTTTCTGCCAAGGGAAGTGTATTTCTACATGACTCTACCGAGTTCAATGAGTCAAAGTCAAGCCCGATTAATCATGGAGAACGAGTGAGCAGGATGGCGTTGAACCGGACTGCCACCTTACTTGCTACCTATGGCTATCGTACTACCAAGATCTGGGAGCTCTCCACTGGCACTTGCAAACTTTGCGTCAAGAGTATCCAGTCACGGACACGACCTTTGGTATTAATGATCTCGGATGATAACTCGAGATTACTTGTCGGCACCGACGATCGACAGGTTCGGTCACTGGATTTGCAGGACACGCAACCCTCCTGGCAAGTAGTCGCAAAGCTCGAGGAGGAAGAGACAGAGAGCTATTTTACAAGCTCAGCAAGCCATATGGCGCTCAACACAGATGGAAGCATGGTGGCCGTAGCATACAGAAACCGCCCCCTTTCAGCCTGGGAGATGGGTGGAGATGAGCCCATTGGACACTGTCGGCGCAAGGATGAAAGCGTGGCCATTCGCGAACTGAGAGACCTGGAATGGCATCCCCAGCAGCCCGTTATCCTAGGCCTCAACATAGAAGGTATTGTATTCAAGTGGCTACCGTACGAGGGAGATATTGAGGAATTGCCAGCACTGGCATCGAGATTGTGCGTCAGCCGGGACGGAGAGTTGTTTGCTACCGGCGACGGTCATGGCAGGGTGAAGGTATACTCTACTTCAACATTTAGCATCCTCCACCAGCTGGCGGCCCAGGACCCAGTGCTTGGGCTAACCTTCAGTCCGGATTCACGACGATTGTATGACATTCGAGGCTACTACGCCAATGTGTGGGAGCCTGGTGTCTTGCTGAAGATGGGCGGCACGTCGCTCGACAATGAAAGCGATAGCCTGGGTCAGCCATCAGACACCTCATTGGTAGTTTCTCGTGTCGTCGACTCCATCACAGCTCTTTCCGGTTCCCCGAAAGCACCGTTATACGTTGTCGGTACAGAAAGAGGTGTCGTGAGCATACGAGACACACGGCTCGACAAGATTACATGCATACATGCCTCGGCAGCGATGTTTTCCATCAGCCACGTTGCATGGAGTGATGATGGAAGGTTCTTCAGCTTTGCTGACTTGAGTAGGTGCGTCAGCATCGTTTCGGTCAGTCACACTGTTGGTCAGGATGCGATAGTAGAGATAAAGGCGTCGATAACAGTACGAGGTGACGCCATCACGCAGCTTTTCTTTAATTCAAGCAGCGATAGTTTATTGGTATCTACGGCGTCCAAACTAACCGTCGTCTCATTGGCGTCTCTCAAGGTGACAGCGACGTTGGAGGCCAACGAGACACATATTCACTGGGGTAACCATCCACAGGATCCAACACTCTTGTTGGGATTCCACCCAGGTTCAGTACGGATTGTTACTTGGACGTTGGAGTCTTGTGTGAAGCGCAGCCTTGCATGGCCAGACACAGCGCATTGGGCCAATGATGGAGGTCAAATCGACAGGGTGCTGGCTACTCTCAGCAAGAAACAATTACTTGTTCAATTATCTATGAGGACAAATCCACGACTGAAGAGTATTTTTTCCATAGAAATTGCGCAGCTACAAACTCCTGGTGTTGGCGACACCAACGATGAGCCATCAAACGTATTGATTCAAGAGATCAATGCTGAGCTTTCATCCGACATGGCACTTGCGCTGACAATCCTCTCCCGAGATCGCCTGGTCTGCATATCCAAGGCATCTATGGTCTGTTCAGTTCCGTTGAGCGGGGGGATGCAGGCCTCGATAGCCCGGCGGACCGCTGCAGTCAGCGCAAAGCAGCATGCTTCGACGAAGTTTGAGGGGCAGGAACTTTTTGCCCTTCCAGGGGATTGGATCAGTAAGGATTCATTGTCGACATGCAGTATATGGGGGTCTGAGAAAGCATTGTTATATCCGAGAAATGGCGAAGTGGCAGTGGTGAAATGTGCGGCTTTTGCACGATAAATGTGTTGGACAGGAAGAGATGATGCTCGCAAGAGAAGCAAACGATTAAGAGGGCCAATTCTTGCCCGTGCCATAGATGTTGGGCTCTACGAAATAACGATTGAATCAACTCTGAGTTGGATATCAGCAATTCTTTGGTGTCGTTGTAATTAGTTCAAGTCATTTGTTTGGCTACTACTCAAAACACCAGGACATATGAGATAAAGCCTTCAACATTGAGCCAAGTGCATATAGGGTAACTGGACCCTTACCAGCGACAGCCATGGGTGATGAAAGGCATCCGGAGGATCACCTCCCTGCCAGGTAACTTGGATGCCGATACATGGTGGAGACCGCGTCATGTCCAAGAAGACACTAGCTGTGCAAGAAACATCGGTTGTCGACGGTTGTAGGTCGTACGACAGAAATGAGCTTCAGCTTTGGGTGGTGCGTGACCCAATCTCAGGGACAGACTAGAGGATAAAGTTTAAGTGATTGAACACTAGACGATAAATTGATGTACGAGACCCTCACTTTTGGACCTGTCGACTTTTCCCGTTGTAGGCACGAGGTTACATTCAGGTCAAAAGTGGTTGACATGACACCTTTCCAAGAATCAACGCAACGAAAGCCAGCTCCAGCCACTTGATTCCTCTTAGCGAATGTAACGTGAGGTGCGGTCTCTGGGCATGTCCAGAGACATCGGAAACCCTGGACGCATAAGGATAAGGTTGGATATGGATATGTCCTAGGTGGCTGGCTGACTCGTGAAAGAGCTTCTAGAAAAACGCCATTGGGGAAAAGGTGAACCGAGATGAGTTACAGTTGATGGCCTGAGTGGGGTTCATGTTTCTCTTTGTGTGTATGTTACAGTACAGTCGAGGGATGTTGTCTAGGTGTATAGAGTAGGATCGGTAACCCTGAGACGATTAAGGGATCGACGGTGGTGATTGAATAGCTACGGGGATGAGTAAGGCTGAAGGGGGGGTGTTTGTTTGAATGAGGTTACAAAACATGTCTATCTCGGGCATGTATTTCGCAGACCAGCCAGGAAATAAAGCATCATCACGAATTTGATACACACACGTGGTGAAGAACATTTCTGCATGAAGTTTTGGAAAGGCATCTATCTTTGCGACATCGGAGCTGCTAACAATCTCAACATCAATATTCCCCTGGAAGACTCCGCATCGGGCAAAGTAGTGCTGTCTTGGTATTTCACCTGCCGGGGAGGCTCCGTTCCGCGTCACAGGGAAATTCGTAGAGAGGGATATCGGAATAAATTACCAGAAACGGATTGATGTGACAGAGACCAGGGAAAAGGGAAGGGGAAGGGGCAGAGTGGTTAGGCTAGGTGAAACTATTGAAGGTCGGTATTTGGAGAAGACTGTCTAAATGGTTGAAGAGGTTTGGAGAGTCGGACTTGACTTGGTTGACCTCCTTTGTCGGTATTGTTGGTGTATGGGAAGCAGGGGGCTGGAATGTGGTGGGTGTAGGGGAGAGAAGAAGAAGAGTGATGTGATGGTTTGGATGCAGGAACATGCGCATGAGCATGAGTATGAACATACAGGGTGAACTGGTTAGAATCCATACAGTATGACTGATGCACCCCATCACGCAACGTTCAACTCCCGTACTCCTTTTCTTTTCTTTTTTCTCATCGATCTCGAACATGTTAATTGATCCGAAGGAACAGATAAATACCCAGAGTCAAAAACCCACAGGCCAGACCAGGAAGCAGGAAATGGCGCCATTGGAAAAGTCGACAAGGATGTGTACTGTAGTATGCTGTAAGCGAACAAGATTGATAGTAACCTAGAGTTTAGACCATGTTTAGGGATCATGGTGTTTAATGGGACGAGACGAAATAACTATCACCTGGGATACCTCTAGTAAGAGAAAGGAAGACGAGATGTGATTGATGTTTTGAAGAAAGACTAGACAAGACAAGACAAGGCAAGGCATGAAGAAAGTGGAGGAGAACCCAAGGAAGGGAAAATGGGACGGGCCCTGAAGCTATAGTGGGGTATGCCAGGGGGATGGTGGATGGTTACGCCGTAAAAACCCCTGAGGCACAGCTCTCGTGGCTTCAGGTCCCCCCCTTGTTCTTGGCCTCCAGTAAGCCCCTGGGGTGGGCTGTCTAGCCTTACAGGGGGGCTAAGCATCATCACATTCACTCTGGACAGTGGACACATTCAAACACTGACCACCTCCAACCCAAGCCCACTCACACACCTTTCTCGTCAACATCCAAAACTGTTACGTCCAGTTTATGTAACAAATATCAAGACTTTCCACAAATTCCCCAGACATGTTAAGTAATAGAATCGTAAAAACAAGGCATATCTCGCCCATCGTATCTGACTGACCCTTTTCTTTCTGATCGTTCCCCCGGATTTTTCCTACCTGTCAATAAGGTAATAGCATGTTTATTTTAGAAATGAAATCTAAATCTGATGGTAAATCGAATCGTCGTCTCCATTGAAAACGCGGGGAAAAAGAAGAAAGAAAATGCAACGACATGTCACCGCTATGGTTTTTCTTTTTATTCTAGAATGATTTTTTGAGAGGCAGGTACAGGTACTAAAAGACGTTTTACACTATCCTTCGGGACTGGATCTTGAGTTGATCGCTTTTTTCTTTTAAGCGTTCTTATTTCACTGTCTTCCTCTGCTTATCACCCCCCCTTTTCGTTGGCTTAGTGCCCATGGTAGGATTCGAGCAGACACGGGAGATCAACACCCCTACCAGAAAGACTGATTGAATTAAATGAGTGAGAGAAAAAAGTGTGTGTGAGCCAACAGATGGTTGGTTACACAAATTAAGACCAAAGTACAAGGAATAGATAACCACAATCCTTCCGACTCGATTACACTTTTATTAGCCCGCCTCAACCACTTGTTCATTGTCAGAATATATCGTAAACAAAATTCATCATTCTGTCCCCTATCTCTATCTCTACCAACAAAGACCTCGAGTCAGGTCAGTGCGCTCCCTTTCCCTATCACAAGCTCATACCAATGGGTCTATTCCATCATGGACCGTTAGTTCTCTCTCTAGTCTTGGAAAAAAAGCATGGGTTACACCAGAACCCAAGTCCACGTTTTTTCTCTTGTCTCTGCATCCCTGCTCGGATAAAGACTCCGGTCTCAAAAAAAAAAAAAAAAAAAAAAAAAAAAAAAAAAAAACAACAAAAAAAAAAAAAAAAAAA
>JABFFC010000676.1:0-14741 GCA_013623535.1 Fusarium penzigii
CGGAGGGGAGCGGAGGGGGGGAGGGGAATGTGGGAAGATGGACCGGATACTGTACAGGCTTGTTATGTGCTGATGTAACCTCACTAACGCCCTTAACCTTTTGCGTGCAGTTGCAGGCTGTTCTGTAATGTTAGATCTCGGTAGAGCCCGTCTGCAGGGAGAAAGAGGGGAAGATGGAAAGAAAGAAAAGAAAAAAAAACGGTGATACAGTAGGCTATCCTACATCGAGTCTAGATCAGATCGGGCTTATCCTTATGTCCGATATAACGCGCTTATTGCATGAGCATGATAGGTGTACAACGCAGTGCCCACGTTGCCTACAGGGACTTGGAATACGATCAAGCAGGGGGTGTTGGCGATTGACTGCCTTAGTTTTTCATCCTGTCTCGCCTGACTCTGAAAATGGGCTGATTTACAGTTGGGGCACAGTGTAATTAGCTGGAGAGGTCGGGGTCTATTTATGGGAGAGATCTACTGAGTGTTTCAGATATATCGTCGGCAGATGTGTATGTCTCTCTTATAGCATTAGGGCTATGACCTTGTTGTTTGTGGACAAGCTTTGCACTTTTGAAAGAAGAGATCGTTGATGCAATAGATAGAGTAAAAGATTTGCCAGGTTGAGAAGTGAAGTTTGACAGAAAATGAGATATATATATCAGAGAATATCAACATTGCAAGATACTATCAACAAAAGTCAAACGGAAAATCAGTCTCGATACATAATGAATACGCCCTAGCATATGACTGGATTAAGACGATTGACATAGTCACAACATCATGGCGTAGATATGCCGCATAATACACAAACCAATACTTACTCTACTACTCTAGACAGGCCATAAATATGCTCTCCGAGGTTGTGCATTTCGGGCATTAGGGTAGCTCAAGAATGACCAGTAAGTACTATGTCCAGAGTAGCACTCGAGTTTGAAATAACCAAGTCTTTTCTAAATCACACGCTTTTACATGATAAATAACTATAACTTTGCAGTTACTATATCTCCAACTCTTGTGTTATACTCATTCCTCAAGAATCACTCTCTCATCCTATCTTCGGCATCCTCCCGAAAAACCGGGTCACACCTCCGACATTCTCGGCCCTGACCCGGATGTCATTTATAATATGATAAGCAAGAGATCCCTGATCTCTTTATTTTACAGTGACAACCCTGTAAAATTACTTAATTTTTATAGGATTTGGTATATACAGAAATCAGCCAAATAGTCAAGATGCAGTTAGCGTCCGAGTCGCTGGACCGGACCGGCTTTATATATAGCCTGCATGACGCCCTCTCATGACAAAGATGACTGTTGACTCACACAACCACGCTGCAGTATCTTGATAAACGCCAACTTCCCAGCAGCACTCACAACTGACTTTTGATTCCTGGAATAAAAAGAATTCAACCATCGATCATGACTCAACCAGTAGGACCACCAACTCCATCAGGCACCGCTTCTGCCCCGGAGAGAAAACCACTCGGCGGACGCTTCTCAAGCCTCATACCCCTTGAGAGCAGCCACTCCGACCAACTATTCGAACACCTCGGCGGCGAGGATAGAGGATATCTATGGACATACATGTTCGGCGGACCATACCCCGACAAGGCCAATTGGGATGAAACCATCAAGGGGTGGACTACAGCCAACGATCCCTTCTTCTACACCGTCTTCTCCGGACCAGCCAACGATGCGAACGCCCAGGCTGTGGGTATGATGTCCTATCTCAACATCGTACCAGGCCAACGAAGGATTGAAATCGGAAGCATTATTCTCAGCGAGAAATTGAAGCAGACGAGGGCGGCAACTGAGGCGTTTTACCTGATAATCAAGCACGCCTTTGAAGAGCTGGGATATCTACGAGTGGAGTGGAAGGCCAATAACCTCAACAGTCCCAGTCTTCGAGCTGCCGAAAGATTAGGCTTTGTTTTTGAGGGTGTTTTCCGGTAAGTTCCGAGTCTCAAGAGTGAAGTATAGTAGACTGACGAATCGCAGAAAACACATGATTGTCAAGGGAAGACAGAGGGATACGGCATGGTTCAGCATCACGGATGAGGAGTGGCCGGTTGTCAAGAAGGCTTTTGAGACGTGGCTTGCGGATGACAATTTCGATGAGAATGGTCAACAGATCAAACGACTGCAGGATATTAGAGCTGGTTTGAAGGCTTAGTGCTCCAACCAGTAGAATTCTCATAGATTGTTGTAGACTTGGTTCCTATAGATCACTTTTGCGAAATACATTCGGTTTTCATCATGACGTTTTACTTTGACTTTACATGGTACTTTGAATTCTGCCACAGCTAGATATGTCCATGTATCGTGACCATCCCATCGAGGTATCTGGCCTCAAACATTCTTACACAACCAAGTATCACGATCCTCTAGACCTTAACCTCACGATCTACAGCTCCAGCCCAGCTGAACTATTGATCTTCCCTCCCCAACCTGTCAAATGATGTCCCTAAATCTTACATATCAGACGATAATCATTAAAAAACAAGGTCCTCATGAGATGCAAAACATCAGACCACTCGATACTTTTCCCGGATCATCCAAGACATTCCCCACAGACCTTGAACCACTGACATCATGTGTAAAACGTCGTCATGATTGAGTCGCGGGTATGAGTGGGTAAGAAACTTAAGGATTGTAGATCATGAAGATGAATACTCAATGTCAATCAAAATACCTAATCTGTCAAAAAAACACAGAACCTTGCTGAATATCAAACTAGTCCTCACCTTCTTCTTTCGCACCAAGATCAACCACGCTACGTTCCCGTACTATAATGTACCACCCCACGTGTACATATTCATTTGAAATAACTCGATCTTTTTTGCTTCACTTTCCTAAATCTTTTCAGCTCTTTCTCCATCTCCTTCCACATTAGTCAAGTCGTCTATTTCACGGTCTCTGGTCTGGGAAAAGATCTACTACTACCTGTCTCCACTGATGTGATCTGCAGGGGCCTCCCTTTCATCGTTTCCTGCCCGGGTAGTTCCTTGAATCGGTTTTCAGCTGAGATGAAAGAGGAAGCTGAGTGGAAATCCCGGAGGTTTTGGAAGCTAGATAGACGGATGGATAAGAGCGGGAGAGGATGAACGATGAGGATAAGTAGGGACGAGTCTCCTGCGATTATTGCACAGCATCATAGCACACAAGCTTCACTTGACATCTACTAAGCACACAAGTTTCACTTGATACCTACTAAGCACAACAACCTTCATCTCTTGCCAAAACACAAACTACCATGTATCTCCCATCAACTATCACTTTCCTCTCCCTCTTTCTCGGCGTCCAAGCTGGCGTCATCACCAACCGACAATGCACAGGTCCAGCTGTCAACCAAGCCACTCTCAATCTTGTCCAAGAATTTGAAGGTTTCCGTGCAAACATCTGTGAGTCCGCTTGACCACACGTCTTTTTTAACAGATGACTGACTCTTCGCAGATACTGATGCCACTGGTAACCCTACTGTTGGATACGGCCATCTCTGCAAACAAACCAACTGCGCTGAAGTCCCCTATCCCATTCCTCTATCCCAAGCCAACGGCCAAAGACTTCTCCAAGATGACATCAAAGTATACCTCCCTGCCCTAACATCCAGTAACCACAATAATAACACTTCCAGATCGCTCAACAATGTATCACCCTCAGGACAACATCCAACGTCATCCTCAACGCAAACCAATACGGCGCTCTCGTCAGCTGGGCCTTCAACATCGGCTGTAGCGCCGCCGGTAGTTCCACCTTGATCAGTCGTTTGAACAAGGGTGAGGCACCCAACACTGTTGCCACTCAGGAGTTGCCCAGGTGGAACAAGGGTAACGGACAGGTGATTGATGGACTTACTCGAAGGAGAAATGCCGAGGTTGCGTTGTTCAAGACGGCGACAAGCGTTGGGGCTTTACCTGCTTGTTCTTGAATAATCAGCATTCGAGCATGGAACGCTTCGAACGAATGGCAGGGTATGGTGATTGGGGAAAATTGGTGTTGAATATGGGGCACTGTCGTTGAAGTCTCGTCTCCCAGGAGTCATGATATGGAGTGGGTAGATTTAGACATTCGTTTCAAATAGCTGCGAGATTATGGATGTTTTACTAAAAGGTACCATCTTCGTCAAGACCGGACATGACCTTGATATGCAATCTTCAACCCACGCTGAGATCAAGACAGCCAGACCTAGAACGATACAACATGAGTGAGCATGATCTCCCACAGCAACAGCCCATCATCTCATGCCTAGTCCGATGTGATGAAATCTCGAGTACATCATGTCCATACAACACACGTAAAACGCATAGTAATCATCTTGACAAGCGGGGATTGTATCATATTAACGCCGTTCCGAAACACTGTTCCAAACGACTACCGACCATTATACGATAAAGAGGTATCGACCAAAGCAAAGCAAAAGAAGCAAACCATAAAATCAGAACCAAAAAAAAACAAAACTTCAGATCATGCCCGTCCTTACTTCAGACATCAGTCCCGCCCCTCTGCCCATTGTTCACCCGGAACCCCTTCCCATAACCCTGATCCTCGCTGTCGCTAAATGCATCGGAAAGGAAGAAATACAGCAGATACGTAAAACAAAATTGTAGCGATAACAAATTTTTGCAAGTTTTTCGTCATGTCCAAACGCCTCTCCACTCCGCTCTCATATCCATTGGTATAAGTCTGGTATCGCAACATAATCCTAGTCCCAGATATCTCCGTGAACGGATCCCATATATCGCCGTGGTTCAGCTTCAACGCCTCCTTCATCTCCGTTTCGTGCTTCTTCCGTGAAAACATTCCAAGCTCTTTCAGCCGTCACACATCAAAGCCTCTGGCCCTCCCGGAAACGCTTCACCCAGTGTGATCGAACACGCGCAGGCATCTTGCAGAATACCATGGCTTTACTTTCGTTAACCAAGACACTTTCCGACATCTTGACCTGAAGATCGAGATCCTCATCAGCAAAGTCCCGAAAGAAGACGTCGAGAGCCTCCTCCTGCCACCGAAGACTGGTACGAGACCGGACAGCTTCGATGAGTTCCTCGATTGTGGCGGAGCCATTCGACAAGACCTGACTCTCAATCTGGGGAGAAGAAACCATAACTGTATCGCGGACGGGAAGCGAAGGAGTTGACGAGTTGAGAGCAGAAGTCGCCATGGCCGTCGCGTTAAGAGACGCTGAAGGGGGAACCTGAGAGTCGTCATTGGATGAGGTTCGACGTCTCTTTCCGGGAGACTCGGGCGCATGCTGATTCAGAGTAACAGTGGCGGTTGGCGAAGTCGAGTCAAACGTCGAAGACGTATTTGGAGGAAGCTGGCGCTTGCGGCTCTGGGTCATGCTCTCATCGGGAGGTGTAAGAGCGCTAGCCGTCGAGGGGGCTGCACTACGCGGTGGAATGACAGTTGAGGTTGGTCGATGTTGAGGAACAGAGCCAGCCGACGAAGTGGTCGGGGTCTGCATCAACGAGGGGCGCGAATCGGGGCTCTCGACGCCGGGAGGCCGGGGAGGTGGTTCGCTCTGGAGATTTAAAATACCTGTGCCGGGCATCTCTGCATCTTCGGTCACAGGACCATCTGTTCGTCGTCTGGGCTTCATTATTCGTTTCGGAGCACCGCCGGAGCCGATAACGTCAGGGTATAGAACTTCCATGTAGTCTTCATGGTCGAAGGGTCGGCCGCGTAGTGCTCTAGAAAGTGGTTCTCTCTGCTCGAGTCAGTGTATTGTTATGGGAGTATCTGCTGAAGAGGGTGTGATTGAGAAGAGACGTGTCGACCCGTTCCGACGTTCAGCATAAACCAGTGGCTCTCACCTCGATATGCGCAGCCCATGCCTCCTCGGTGGCGGTAACTGTCCTCGTGACAGAGTTGTAGAGAAATTCAGGGTCCTCACGGAGACCCCTCCAGAGCCGAAAACGTTTCCTAGCATTATCACTCTTGTTGATGAGGTGACTTTTTGCCGGGTAGGCTCCATGGCTTTCCTGGAGAGCCTGAGCCGCTCGCTCCCAGGCCTCGGCTTTAAATGACGAGTTCTCGCGAAGGCCAAGTTGAACACTCTCACAGAGACTGCGGAAGAAGGTAGCCTCGTATGCGGGGGTCCAGCTAAAGCGTGGCGCTCTTCTGTCTCGATCGACACGGGCAGCGGCAGAGCCATCGCCCAAGACAACATCGGCGTCGTCTTCAGACATGGCTGCTGTGGGTATTAGAATAGTCGTGAATCGTGAATCGTGACGAAACGAATGGTCGGACAAGGACGGGGTATCGTAAAAGGGTTGAAGAATAGAACGTGTCGCCGAGACAAGGTCGACCTGACGAACGAGAATAGAGTTATCGAGGCCTCGATAAGGTGAGCCAAGGTAGATAGATGTCCACCAAAAAATAAATAAAGCTGGGGGTGAAAGATGGTTATTTCCCCCTCGTGTTATTCGTCAAGAAAAGAAAGTATGGGCTTGTGCCATAGAATAGTCAGCTACCCATTCTAGCAGATGGCAATTGTGCAGGATCGGTCTAAAGTATAGCGTTCAAGTTGGATTTTCTAGATTGATTACCTCGACTTGGAGATCCAGTCAATCAAACAATCTCGTCTCAATCAATGCGCGGGCGGTGAAGTCGCAAAGTGGAGAACCTAGTCTAAAGAAATGGTCACCTGGGTGCCACGAATTTCATGTCTCGTCACGTGCAATGGCACACCTTGAGTCTGAACTTGGGATGGTTTGATGGAAATGGAAATTACGGTCGAGGGTCTCCACCAATGCAACGGTCCTCACCTCAATTTTTTCAAGGCTATGGCTAAATGAGTCGTCAACAATTAAAATTGAAGGGACGGGACAAGGATGGGAGATAATTGTGACGTTGAGTGTATGAAACGGTGATATCACACTGCTGAGATTTCTCGTCCTTCCGTCAACAAAACGTCGTTGATATTCTCTGACGGATGTTTTGCTCCTTCCCAAAAGATTTGGAAACCCATGGTAGGGAGGTTACGTCCCGTCGTAGGCAGAAACTGTCCAATCTCAACGGTTCCACGTGATTTCTCTCAGTTGAATTCAGGCAACCATCGAGATGAAAATCCGAATGTGAATGACAGTTTTACTAGAATGGGAATCGTTGGAGCTTTATCCATTCTTGGAAATGCAGATTCATGTCAGAGATTTCAATGCTTGCCCTGAGTGGCACTGGCCACCAGCACTAGACGATCATCTCAAGCCGAGGCGGCCGCTACGGTGTCATGGAAGTATCCATTTCTCGTTGTACATTCTCCATAGCCGCCATTGCCGCGGATTTACACCGTCAATCCGTCATACAAAACGTCGAATCTCGGCGATGGAAACCATGACGCAAAACGGTTTCTAGAACGGGGCTCGGTCAGTCATCAACAATGCAACTAAATTTTGTAACGGGTCATACAATATGTTTGGTGTGTGAGCCAGCCACCTTGACTTGACTGAGTCTGTCATTACTAGCTTCACCAATGAGTTGCGGAAGTCTTCAATTCGGCATATTGCTATAATGACATACGCTCGAGTCTCATCGAGAACACCGAACTGTCTGCTCTACTCATTTTTATTGTTGACGACTGCATGATGGTCATATTATCTGTTGATTCAGCGGGTCATAACTGTATCCCCACCATGACTCCCGCAACATCTGACACGACCTGACCTAGCACCAACTTCATCCTGCACGGGCTTGTCTCCCGCATGATGAACCATCGCAAGGCTGCCCGCCTGCGACTTTTATCTTATCAGATCAATCAGTCCGATCAGGATACGCCGGCATCGTTCTCGTTGGTTCTGTCTACTAGATGGCGTGGTTTTCTGTCACCAAACGGAGCCGGAGAGAAACACGAGGTGGGTAGACAACACCACCTGGACCATGTCTAGAACTAGGCCAAGCGGCACAGTTCGGCTGCTCCATTGTCTGACTCAACAGGGGTCTTCGATGTGCGAAAGGGGAGGGTTTTCGACCATCACATGGGGGTGGACTCAGCTAAAGATGAGACAAACAAAGGTGCTACCATGCCTCTCAAGATCATTTGTGTCTGATGCCGCCGATATCGTCCAGTTTAAACGGACTTGTTCTCACAAAATCTCAACCGCTCATTCTCCAACTCCGTACGAGTAATGATTCATGATCGAATCAGTGAAGGGGTTCTTTTGGGGGTTGGCCAAAGGGTTACAAAGTCTCACCAACGGTAAAGATTGTCGATAGTTCAGAGACACCACGGCAGGGCTGGTCTACAGATACCCCGAAGGTCCGGTCCGGCTTGTCGGTTACCGAAAAGTGAACGCGGTTATCTCGGACAAGTTGCGTCAACTTCATCGGGGGTACAGGACGATCAAGTGCACCTGAGGCCAAGCCCACCCAAGGAATTGTCAGGCTTTGGGGAAAATGTGATGAGTCGATAGACTCGCACTCCTGTTCGTTGGTGGTATCAACTAGAGGACGATCGAGATGACACTCGTTATATGCAAATGTCAACGAGGAGTGCCTACTCACACGATCGCAGATGCCAGTTGTGCGCTCGATTGCTTCGTTGATCAACCAGCAGAACGTGAGTGCATTTTTGCCCGTCCTTGAGGAAGACTCGCTGCTGAAACGTCCAGCTCGCCATACTGAGGGGTTCCCTTCTGTTCGTTTACGGTCTCCCAAGAGAGACAACAGTGTCCGGCTTCCAACATGGTGAGAGCGACAGTGGCTCGATTCAACAGCAGCCGAGAATGGCAGCAGTTTGGCTAGTCAAGAAATGCCATTCTCTGTCGAACATGCCAAGTGTCGCATGCTGTGATCAGCAAGGCATGTACAGCTCAGGTCCGTCTATTTTACACTGGCAGGTAAAGGAGGACAGCCAAGCCGCATGGCGAAGTCTACGGCGATGTTGGTTCAGTTGAGCATATGTTCAGGTCGGCGGATACAGGAGATGATGGTTTCCACAATGGCGTTGAAAAAAGAACAGGGTTGGAGGATGGGCACATTCGCTGTCCGCTGAAGCTGAAAGATCCCTGGAATATGTGTCAACCGTGTTTCTTAGTGCGACTGACAGCTGGACTGATCTGATCGCAAGTGCTGTTAAATCACCGTTCAAGATCTTGCTATCACTCATGGAGATTATCTCAAGTGAATGATTTCCCACTAACTATTGACCTGGATAGATTCCATCGCGTCGATGGCTTGGCTTAGCCAGGTACCGTGTACTGACAATCCAGGGTCTTACAAAAGCACAGTTAATCAGCTGCACCAATTTATCTCCAAGCTCGGTTGTCTAGCCGAGAAAGCCCGTGGAAAACGCTTGTACAATTAGCTCAAGAAGGGAACCACAGTACGACTAAGGTTATCGAAAAAATCAGTGTCCCAGCTACTGCATCCTGTCCCGTTTTGTGGACTCTCTCAAATTACATTGACAAGAAATGCAGAACCAACAACACTGGAAATCGGCCAATAGTGAACAGTGACAAGCCGACAACAGCCTCAGTCCAAGCTCAAAAAGAGTGTCATGTGCTTAAAAAAAAAAAACAAGTTCCAGGCCGAAATCGCTCACTCTTCTCATTTACCAACAGCTTCCGGATCGGATTTCCCGCATCAGGCTTTGTGCGGGCCACGGTTACAGACTCGGCCTAGGCTACCGAGACGAAGCAGGGATGTGAGTTGTGTTCCTACCTTACAAAAAGTCGATTATACAGTAGAGAAAAAAAAAAAAAAACTCTGCTCAACCTTGTTCGGAAGAGAGCGAGCAAGTAAAAGAGAGAGAGACAGAAAAAAGAGAGGGTCAGGGCTGAGGGGGGAACAAGGTATGAAGGTTCATGAACTCAGGGGTTGGTGGGGGACCGAAATGATTGGGCTTTTTTCGGGTGGAGCCATGATCAGATAATTCTTTATCTGATCATCAGATAAGATGCGCCATTGGTTTACCACGCCAAGACCGAGGGTAAAAGAGAAAGAAAAGAAAAACAAGAAGGAAACGATTCCGAAAAGAGGATGCTTCCCACTCTTAGTGATCCTCCCACTTCTACAGGGGGTTGTCCTTTCTTGCTTTAGGTAGGGGACCCGGTCAGTTTCCATTACCTGAAGAGGATCCTTCTTCTGCTCATTCAGTCACAAAGTTCCCTGAGAAACGAGGTATTTTGAACAGAGAGGGGGGGGGGTCGTTGGATAAGTGCTGTCAGCTCCGGGGGGACGCTATTTCAGATTGGCATCTCGTGTACAGCACTGATGTGGATCACCAAGGGGAGGTTCAGGTCAGGTACCTGCGGATGTCGAGGACGGGTGCGTTGCGTCGACTGTTGGATCGACGACATGGCCTCGTGGTGACATTCCGCACCGATCATGGTCGTGGTCGCTCATGGTACTTTTCCTTTTTTTCACATGATCTATTTCCCAAATTCAGCTCACAATACATGTCGAGTGACATTTGATCCTAGTCGACAGAGATGTCCAGACCTGTTCATTGTTGGAGCACGTTCGCGACAACCCTCCCCCATCTCATCGTCCATTTCTCAAACCACCACGACGACAAGATCAAGTCACTAACTCGCTAGCTGCCGAGCCCTCAACGCGCCATCTGCGTGGGATGTAAACATCTCCACCATGCACGCTCTTTTACTCCTACCGTTCCGACCCTCCCCATCCATCACCTCTTCTCTTTCAAGGTATTTTCAGCATGCAGACACACACACACATACACACACCCCTGACCACACCTTACCCTTAAAACGGGTAGTGCCACCTGTGCCCTTCCTTGTCCGTTTTCTCTTCTAGTCATCTTTGCTATATTAAAAGAAGCAAGCCACCCTGTCGAACCATCTGATTAAACCCGTCTGTGTGTCCCTCTTTAACCACCCGTTCTCTTCCCTTTCAACAAGTTGGGTCGTATATATATACATTTTTTATTTATTTAATTATTTGTATATATCCGACACAAAAGCTCACCCTCGCATTCTTTCCTTTTAAAACCTTTGCCGATTTACTTTTTCTTCGTCATGGGCTTCAATCCTTTTAAGAAGGAAAAGTCCGGTGAGGATGTTACGCCGGCTCGTGAACCAGCAGTGACGGAGTCCAAGGAGATGGGGGAGGTCAACGACAAACCTCACGATGACTCTGATGTCGTTCCTGAGGTGTCGAGCAAGTATCAGGCTGGTATCCGAAACGTCGAGGCTGTTACTACAGTCTGGAAGAAGAGGGACATCGTGATTGCCTATGCACTGTAAGTCAACACGCCGTGAGCAGCATGGTGTAGATCTTGTATGGGTTATTAACATGCCACAGCATCTGGCTCATCTACTTCGTCGCCTCTACTCAAGAAGTCGTCGTCCGAACGCTCAACCCTTTCGTCGTCAGCACCTTCTCCGCCCACTCCCTCACTGCCGTCGTCGGTGTCATCTCCAGCTTGTTCGGCGGTCTCTCCAAGCTTGTCATTGCTAAGCTGCTCGATACATGGGGCCGTCCTCATGGATTGCTTCTGACCATGATTATTTGGGTTCTTGGATTCATCATGATGGCTTCTTGTAACAGCGTGGAGATGTACTGCGCTGCTCAGGTATTTTCGCTCGTTGGGTACGACATCAGAAACTCTACTCCAGACTTTGACTAACTTGTTATAGTGCCCAGGGTGTTAGTTACTGTATGACGGTCTTTGTCTCGGATACCTCGTCTCTCCTCAACCGTCCTCTCATGTTGACGTTCGCTACCTCCCCCTACATCGTCACCCCCTGGCTTGCCGGTCCCATGGCAGACGCCATTCTCGACGGTCCCGGTTTCCGATGGGGTTTCGGTGTCTGGACCATGGTCATCCCCATCGTGGTCCTCCCTCTATGCTTCCTCTTCTGGTTCAACGGCCGCAAGGCATTCAAGATGGGCGTTGCTACTCCATACAAGGTCGACTGGTCCCTCAAAGCTGTATACCAATGGTGTATCGAGATCGACATGCTGGGTCTCCTCATCCTTGTCTCTGGCATGACGCTCTTCCTCCTCCCCATGAACATCTATTCCCGACAGGAGGAAGGTTGGAAATCGCCCATGATTATCTGCATGATCATCTTTGGTGGCCTCCTCATCATCGGATTCGTCTGCTGGGAGAAGTGGTTCGCCCCAGTTACATTCATCGACTATAATCTCCTGGCCGACCGAACCGTCTTCTTCGGAGGTCTCATGTTCACTTTTGTGTTTGCCAACTCTGCCATCTGGGGTTCCTTTTTCACATCTATGCTCATGATTGTGTGGAACACGGGTGTCACCAAGGCCACATACATCAGCAACATCTACCGTGTCGGATCATGCTTCTCGGCCATCATCCTCGCCTACTTTATGCGCCTCACCGGTCGCTTCAAGTGGGTTAACCTGTACTACTCACTTCCTCTTATGCTTCTTGGAGTTGGTCTCATGATTCACTTCCGTCATCCCGATCAGGATGTTGGTTACGTTATCATGACACAAATCTTTGTTGCTTTCGCCGGTGGTTCTCTCGTCGTGTCCGGTGAAATGGCCATGCTTGCCCCCTCTGACCATCAGCACATTGCCGTTCTCATCGCTATCCTCGATCTTTTCGGCAGTATCGGAACGGCTATTGGCTCAACCATCGCCACCGCCATCTGGACCGGCACTTTCAAGGATCGTCTGATTGCTCGTCTTCCAGAAGGATCACCAATCGAAAACATCTACGGCAGCATCTACTCCCAGCTTGCCTACCGACAGGGCACCGAGATACGTCGTGGCATCGCCCTTGCCTACGCCGACAGCCAAAAGTACATGCTCATCACGAGTATTTGCATTCTTGCTTGTGGATGGTTCTGTGTGTTTGCCTGGCGTGATATCAACGTTAGCAAGATCAAGCAGGTCAGGGGTAACGTTGTCTAAAAGACATGTGGTTCCGTTCGTATACAGGATGTTTCACACATGTGTCTATACTACTTGGAAGAGTATCATAGCTCCCTAGTAGTTAGACTGGGAGCAAAGAAGAGTGGTCTCACTCATAATGTATTGGTAGTAATAATTAACCCGAGATAGCCGGGTTGGGTAGTGGGTATGAGTTGAAGATAACAATGTGATCAAGACATTAAGTAAATAAATCGCTCTTGTACTTCAACCAGTATCACCGTATCAGTTCCACCGCGGTCAACCGTCCACTTTTCCGCGGGGTGGATTAGGCGGAGTCATTTGTCGTATCGTGTTACCCCATGTGGTAGTCTAATCAAGATCGGCCTCAATTTCTGGGTTCCATGAGGTTATGAGGGGTAATTTAAATAGGTTGGACCCTTGGTCTTTACATCGCATTTCACTCAATCCAACTTGAACAGTTGCTCCATCCCGTACGGCCATAATGGATTACTCTTTGCAGAACTACAAGTCTTATATCGGACGACCTGTTACGGATCTTCCTACGCCGAGTTTCATTATTAACTTGCCGCTGTTGAAGAAGAATATCCAGGCTCTTCATGATGATGTGGAAAAGCTAGGCATTGCGTTTAGACCACATATCAAGACCCTCAAGGTGAGTCAATTCGAGTATACTGGTCTGGTAGTGAATGAAAGTTGACCTCTTTAGGCTGCTGAAGTGACGAGGTTGATGCTTGCCAATGGTAAATACAAATCCATCGTGGCCTCAACACTACCCGAGATTCACGGGGTTTTACCTCTTGTCAAGGAGGGTATCCTTGAAGAAGTCAGTCCCTCTTCTTCGGTGCCATGAATCCATTTTAACGTCTTGTAGTGTCTTTACAGTCTCCCCGTTTATCCTGGCATCCTCCCCCGTCTTACACAGCTTCGCCAATCTCTCCGTATCCTTCTCATGGTCGACAACGAGCAACAGATCGATATACTGGAAAAATCAGACAGCAGTAAAACACCCTGGGATATCTTTGTCAAGCTCGATGTCGGATCTCACCGCGCGGGTGTCGAGACGACAAGCTCCAGACTGCAAAGTCTTGTCACCCGCGCACTGGAGTCTCCCGCGGTGAATATCTACGGATTCTACTGTCATGCGGGACACTCGTACGGCGGTCGATCTCGCAACGAAGCAGAGGAAGTGCTCAACGTGGAAATCACAAGCGTCCTCACCGCAGCCAAACTTCTCCCTGCAAACCACGACCCCATCATCGTGTCTGTCGGCTCAACTCCCACGGCCCACGCCGTCCAGTCCCTCAAAGCAAGCATCCCCGCCAACGTCACACTCGAACTTCACGCCGGAAACTTTCCCTGCAACGATCTCCAACAAGTCTCCACAAGTCTCATTTCCGAGAACCAACAGGCGGTATCTGTCATGTCTGAAGTCTGCAGCGTGTACCCGGAACGCAACGAGATCCTTGTGAATGCCGGTGTCATCGCTCTGTCAAAAGAGACGAGTGGATTCAGTGGGTTCGGAAGAGTAGTCGGCAAACCATCATGGGGAGTTCTGAGATTATCTCAAGAACATGGCATTCTTGGATTAGTGGACGACAGTAAGGAGAAGGTGGAGGATGTGTTCAAGGTTGGACAGAAAGTTGAGCTGTGGTGTAATCATGCTTGTATCACGGCATCGGCATTCTATGTGTATTATGTTGTTGACGAGGAGAGGATTGTCAGGGATGCATGGATCCCGGCAAAGGGATGGTAGATGACTCAATTCAAGAATTCTAGAAATATTAACAATCCATCCCATGAATATGATCCTCAATCAACGGGTTGATCAGGGACCAGGAACGAAAGCCAGTCGCAGCAACGAATCATCAATCTACGGAGTCACCCCAAATCCTGCTTTATTAGCCCCTCTCCCC